>CP126897.1:44145493-44395493 GCA_030440675.1 Furcifer pardalis | reverse complement strand
GTGACAGAATATTTGTTCAGTGAAATACGTTTCTCAAATATAAACATGTTTTTCAGAGGGAAGCACTTCTCAGGTGCAGTGTGGTAAGCTGCTAGGTAGCCCAGCCCAAGTCGTATGGCATGGGCACTGTCTTTTGGTTGTTCATTAGGCTCCTGTGACACTGCTTTGGCCTAAGTTTAGGAGAACTCCCAGGCTTCAGTCTTTGCATTCTGGTTATGTTTGATACTGGAGTGGAGACAATTTTGTTGTCTCTCAGAGCTAAATCATACAGCAGGGTATTATTATTATTTACTCATATTTACTATCCCGCCCCAATCGGGTAGACTCGACTCTGGGCGGCTTACAACATAGATTAAAATCACAGATTAAGTCTAATATAATAGTGATATTTAAAACCTTAAAAATTCATAAAAAATTAAAACAGCGCAACAGATAAAAACAAGAGCAGGAAGGGGTGGCTGTCCCTTAAATCAGCCAACCTAAATGGGATCCCACATTCCTGGGTCTCCATACTTGCTCCGCCAGCCAGGTCTTTAAGCCTCTCCGGAAAGGCAGGAGCTCTGTCTGTAGGCGCAGCTCTGTTGGGAGAAGGTTCCAAAGGCCCAGGGCGAACACAGAGAAGGCCCTCTTTCTAGTGCTAGTGAGGCGAGCCACAGCCACCCTACCCGATGGAATAACAAGAGAGCCCCTCCGATCCGCCCTGGTGGGACGGACAGACGTTCTTAGGGTGACGCGGTCTCTTAGGTATCCTGGCCCACTACCATATAGGGCTTTAAAAGTAATGACCAGCACCTTGAATTGCACCTGGAGACATACTGGCAGCCAGTGCAGCTCCCAGAGCAGTGGTGTGGCACGAGCATAGCGCCCGTGCCCCATCACTACCCGGGCCGCCGCATTTTGGACCAGCTGCAGTCTCCAAATGGTCACCAAGGGCAGCCCCATGTAGAGCGCATTACAGTAGTCAAGTCTGGAGGTGACCAAAGCATGTGTGACCATGAGCAAGGCGTCCTGGTAGCTAAGATGCTCTATTTCTTCCTGGACCTATATCACTTCACAGTTTTGAATACTCTTCATAGTTAGCACATGTTTTCCCACTTCCACATTCCACTGCATAATTACAATGCAGATGAAGAAAAGGCCGTGGTACCAGCCTTTTCTACTCATATAATGGAATGAGAGTTGTTTTGCATGACAGAATAAACTGTGTTATTTATGGATACTGGTGAGGAAACATTATTGAATGCTTCCTTTGTATAAAATGTTCCCTGCCTAGCTGAGAGAGAATTTCTGTTCTGGTGCTGAACATACGGAACTAGAATTTCTGCCCTAGCTTGCTTTGTTGTTGGTTTTTTTAATTTCTACATTCAAAATAGGATCTAATCCAAGTATTTGACGAAAATATTGTTAGCACAAACAGGAGAAACCAGATAGAATGGAAAAGGTGTGTGCACATGGCTTATGGCTCCTGAGGATACTTAAAGGTTTGGACATGGTATGTCTTGGGTAGCCAAGCTATAATTGTCTGATTCTTCCAATTCCTACACATCTCTTTTGCTATGATGACTGTAGTGGGCTGGAAGATGTATAGAGATGACTCAACATGGGAGTATGTGGTTCAAACCCCACCCCCCGGTTACTGTTTAATGATATAATAGGACAAAGTGGTCACCTATCTCTGCAGAGGTTGCAATAAATGATGTGCAATGAAGATGGAAGTATTTTTATTCACTATGATTTATGTCATATCCTTTCTGTCATTTGATACTGCATTAAAAAAAATTTTTTTTTGAAGAAAAGTAACTTAAATGTACAGTCTCTATAACTTGTTTAAAGTACAAGGAGATCAAGAACCCAAGAGTTATAGCCATCATGGATCTGAATAAGAATAGCTTACAAAGGTGTACTGTGTATGAAAAATGGAGTTGTTGATGTTTGCATCAAGAATAAAGGAGAATGGAGGAATGGTTTGGTTGTGAGAGGCTGACTATGTGGATGTTTAGTCTGCTGTTTGGTATGTTGACAGAATGGGCTAGGTCAGTAATGGTCAACCTTGGCACTCCAGATGTTCTTGGACTTCAATTCCCAGAACCCCTGATCAGTAGAAGTGCTAACTTGGGCTTCTGGGAATTGAAGTCCAAGAACATCTGGAGTGCAAGGTTGGCCATCATGGGGCTAGGTAAAGGTAAAGGTCACCCTTGCTCGAAATCCAGTAATATCCAACTCTAGGGTTTAGTGCTCATCTCTGTTTATAGCCAAAGAGCCAGTGCTCTCTGCATCTGCAGGCGTTTCTGTGGACGTGTGGCAGGAACATGTGAAAATGGTCCCTATCTATGTATTTGCAATTTCTTGCTTTCGAACTGCTAGGTTGGCAGGAGCTAGGACAGAGACAGGAGCTCACTCCGTCATGCAGTACCTGGGAATTGAACTCCAACCTTCCAGTCAGTGAGTTCAGCGTCTTAACTACTTGAACCACTGCAGTCCTGAAGGAATGGGTTGCTTCACTCTTAAAGATAACAATCAGATGATGTCTTTGTTTGAGGGTACCAGCCCACCTCTCAGAGCATATATTTTTGGTGTGGGTAGAATCTGCTTGACTTTTGAGAGTCCCCTATAACAATAATAATTTTGTGTCAGAAATTATTCTGGGTTGAAAGGATTTTTGCTGGAGAAACTCTGCTCAGGGGATACCTGAATGAGGCTCCTTTCATATCCCCAAGAGCTGAGACAGAGATGGGCGCTCAATCCGTCTTGCAGTACCTGGGTCTTGAACTGCTGACTTGCCAAACTTCCAACTAACAAAGTGGACTTCTTAACCACTGAGCCACCGCTGGACTGCAAGGAAACCCAACCAGTCAATCGTAAAGGAAATCAACCCTGACTGCTTCTTGAAGGACAAATACTGAAGCTGAAGCTCAAGTACTTTGGCCATGAAATGAGAAGAGAGGACTCACGGGAGAAGACCCTGATAGTAGGAAAGATCAAAGGCAACAGAAGAAGGGGGCAGCAGAGGATGAGATGGTTAGACACCATAATTGATGCAGTGGGTGTAGATCTGGACAGACTCAGGAGGATGGTGGATGACAGATGAGCCTGGCGTCCTGTGGTCCATGGGGTCAGGGGTCACAAAGGGTCTGATTTGACTGTGCAACTGAAGAACAACAAGACTGGTTTTAAGCAATTTCAGCATGTGTGATCAATGGAAACAATGCAAAGCTAGTCTTTGAGTTTGAAATTGCCAATGTATTGTGAAGTGACTTAATAAGCAAGCCATTTTAGGATATTGGCAGATGAATCACATACTCTACTCCTCAGCAGAGGAGCAGGGAAAACGAATGAAGAATTGTTAATGCACTGCATCAGTCATCAATTTTCCCCCTTTGCCTCATCTTAAAGGGGCAATGGAGAAACCATCCACAGATGAATCTGTGGCAGTAGCTTTGGCTGCAGGCAATCTCTCTTCTGTCTCTTTAATAGAAGCAAAGATGAGCTGCAGGAGTGAATGCTGTGCGCATGTGGATAAAAAGCCTAGTTTTAATTCTTGTTTATGTCTTTGTAGCATGGATGCATTTTTAAGAAATATAAAGAAGAATCTTTTTTTCCCCAATTTTTTATCTGTTAACAGAGGGATATCTGTGAATAAGAAAAGGTTTGGTTAAAAAGAAATGCTCTTTTCCATCCGTTAATATTGGAAGGGGCTTATATTGGGCTGCATAGTCAGGAGATACAGGAAATTATGTATGGGGAAAAAATGCTAGGACCACCTCATAGCGATAACAGCCCAGAGGTATCCTTGTTTAGACTGAACCTGTGCAGGGTGTGCGTGACATGTACAGACCTGCTGCCAAGAAGGCAGAATTTGATATTTGATGGAACAGAAAATCAAGGCTCTTTAATACTAAGTCAACACCAGAGTACACTGCTATATTTTCCAAAGGAAAAAATGAGGAGAATCGCTGGAGAAGATAGCTTTTCAGATTATGTTTGCAAAGGTTATAATTTCCTGTTGGAGCAGTGGAGGGAAGACAATTACTGAAGCTGAGAATGCAAATAAATTTTCCTGTATACCGAGCTGCCAAATGGTTCCCTTTATTGATTTTCCCTTCTCTGCCTGTTAACGAAATATTTTTGATTCAGTGATGAAACGTGGTCAGCCTATTAAGATATGGGATGGGATGGAGAGAGAAGAAACAACTAAATTGAAAGAAGGGTACAACGAAAGAACAATTTCTGAATGCGATTAACCATGCAAGTTTTGATCTGGGCAGGGTTTTCATTAAAAGAAGATCAAAACATAACCTTTTGGTTAGTGAGGAAATTAAACAAAAATGCTTGGGGTTTCAGGTCTCTTGGCAGGAGTTATGATAGCAGCAAGGTGAAAACACACTTTTATGTGTTATCTGCGAGAGATGGGCAATTATGTGACAGAGATTTATAAAGAGCATTGAGGACAGCTGAGGCCTGAGCACTGGAACATGTCATTCTGCAGACAGCATGGAGCACACTAATAAATGTGGAACAATACTTGCTGTCAAGTTGCTGACAAGGCAGAGGTTCACTAGAGGGAGCTTGATGGTGTTGGGAATCATTGGAGCAGAGCCAAAAACAAACAAACCACTTTTACATGCTTCAGCAGAGCCTAACACAGGGGTTCCCAAACTTTTTATGTCGCGGGCTTGACCACATCCCCCAGACAGCTGAGTGGGCCTGACCATGACCCTGGAAGCGGAAGGGGGGACATTTTGTTGTTGTTCAGTTGCACAGCCAATTCCGACCCTTTGCGACCCTATATACCACTGTCCGCCAGGCACCTCTGTCCTACACCATCTTCCTCAACTCGCTCAGCTTTGTGCCCATTGTGTCTACAATACCATCTAGCCATCTCATTTTTGGCCACCCCCTTTTTCTTTTGCCCTGCACCTTTCCCAGCATTAAGGCTTTCTCAAGTGAATCCTCTCTTCTCATTTGATGTCCAAAGTACTTTAGCTTCATCTTTACTATTTGACCTTCAAGGGAGCAGTCAGGGGTGATTTCTTCTAAGATTGACCTATTTGTTCTCGCTGTCCAGGGGACTCTCAAAACTCTCCTCCAACACCACATCTCAAAGGCATCTATTCTTCTGCACTCAGCTTTCCTAATGGTCCAGCTCTCACAACCATACATTGCCACCGGCAATACCATTGCTTTGACTATACGAATTTTTGTTTGCAATGTGATGTCTCTACTTTTCACTATGTTCCCCAGGTTTCTTATCATTTGCCTCCCAAGAATCAGTCACCTTTTTATTTCATGGCTGCAATCACCATCTGCAGTGAGCTTTGATCCTAGAAAAGTAAAATCTGTCACTGCTTCTACTTCTTCCCCATCTATTTTCCAGGGACTGATAGGGCCTGTTGTCATTATCTTGGTTTTCTTGATGAGTCTCAAGCCAACTTTTGCACTTTCATCTTTCAACCTAATCAGGAGCTTCTTTAAGTCCTCTTCACTTTCTGCCATTAGGGTGGTATCATCTGCATATCTCAAGTTGTTGATGTTTCTCCCAGCAATTTTGATCCCAAATTGTGATTCCTCCATCCCTGCATTGTACATTATGTGCTCTGTGTATAAGTTGAATAAGCAGGGTGACAAAAAGCAGCCTTGTCTTACTCCTTTTCCTGTTCCAAACCACTCTGTCATTCCGTATTCTGTCCTAACTGTTGCCTCTTAACTCTTGTACAGATTTCTCATGAGCCTTATAAGGTGTTCTGGTATTCCCATCTCTTTAATTACTTGCCACATTTTGTTGTGGTCCACACAGTCAAAGGCCTTAGTGTAATCAATGAAACAGAAGTAGACTTGTTTCTGATATTCCTTTGTTTTTTCCATGATCCAACGTATGTTGCCAATGTGGTTTCTAGTCCCCCTGCCTCTTCTGAACCCCACCTGCACTTCTGGTAATTCTCTCTCCATGTGCTGCTGTAGTCTATCCTGTATTATCTTGAGCATCACCTTGCTAGCGTGTGGGATGAGTGCAATTGTTCGATAATTTGAACATTCTTTGGCATTACCCTTTTTGGGGATTGGAACATATACTGATCTTTTCCAGTCCTGTGGCCATTGTTGTGTTTTCCAAATCTGCTGGCATATAGAATGCAATAATTTGATTGCATAGTCTTTTAGGGCTTTGAAAAATTCAACTGGAATACCATCATCTCCACTGGCTTTATTGTTTGCAGTGCTTTTTAGGGCCTTTCTGACTTCACTCTCTAGGATGTCTGGCTCAAGTTCAATTTCTTCATCATTGCTATTATCAGCCGTAAATGTGCCCACTTCTGTGTTTACGACAGTCACATTTACGCATAAACACGCTCACTTCCAAGTGCAGTGGCGGTGAGCCACATGAAATGGTGCCACAGATTGAGTCCAGCCCATGGGCCTTAGGTTGGGAACCCCTGGTCTAACAGATATTTTGATGCCCTGCACTTGACTTTAAGACATCTGTTTGCTTTAAAGTGCATGATTCCAACCTAAGAAAGAAAGAAAAGAATTAATTTTTATTTAACTCTCCAGAGTCAAAATGAAAACTCCTACAAAAAAATTAAGCCTTCAGTGGAAAAGCAACCACCATGCATGACACGTTGCAGTTAGAATATCAGGCTAAGACTCAGAGGATATGGGTTCAAATTTTCTCCCAGCCAAGAAGTGAAACCTTAGACAAGTTGATGTTCATTTGAGTTGATGTTCATTTGAGTTAAAGAAACTAAAACCCTCCTCTAATGACCTGATGTTAAAGATTTACATTAAAGCACGTGTGTTTTCTTTAAATTGCCAACTCTATGTCACCAGCATAATTATAGAGCACATATTGCAGAGTAATTAATTATGAGCATGGGAATGCTGGGGCCTAGTTCAAAGCTATGCTTACTGTTTCTGAATTACCGTATTAGATAGTTTTAGGTCAACAGCTATCTTTCTGATTAATCCACAATCCACTTAGTTAATAATATGGAAGTAGTAATCGTGGCCTACCTGGCAAGGTTATTATAAGGTTTACTGAGATACCAGTAATTTATAAAAAGTGCTAGTCTCACTATGTTTAGAACAGATATATCCCAAAAAGTGCCCTGGTTGTTGATGCTGAAGCATACAAGGCCAGATGTTAGGCATATAAATTGGACATGTCCATGGATTCAGAATTTCTTTAATAAAATGTTGTCTAAGCTAATGGAAATTGTTAAAGCAGGTATCCAATTGGACTCTAAGGTTATTTTGGTGTATTTGAGGAGCTTGTGCAGAAATTAAATTAATTATTTTTAAAATTAAGATACACACACTACAATATTAATGCATTATCGGATAGCTCTAAATTAGAAATGTGTTACCAAGAAAGAAATGGACATTTAAACAAAATAGTAATGATATAAAACATCCCATATTCCAGGCAAATCAATCCAGGCATTAATTTGAAGAGTAGGATAGATCTCAGATGCAGGTAATGTAAATGAGGACCAAACATTTGAGGTAATTCAGTCAGTTATTTGGGGAGTGGGGGGATAGCTCAGCCCCTGAGCTACTTAGACTCACCAAAATGGGAGATAGTCTTCTGCTGACTCTTCTCTCAACCCCCTACAAGTTTGGTGAAGTTTGGAGTTAGGGCATCTAAGTCCCCCCCCCCCCCGCCCCAATCACTAATTGAATTTCTCCAAACCAGCATTAATGTCTGGATTGATTTGCCTGGAATATGGGATGTTTTATATAATTACTATTTTGTTTAAATTTCCATTTCTTTCTTGGTAACGCATTTCTAATTTAGAGCTATCTGATAATGCACAGTGTTGTATATTATGAATATATTAGTTATATTTATAATGAGTTCATTGGAATGAAAGAAAATGTTCTACATATCAATACATTTATATCAAGTGCAGTGCTGGACATGCTCATGTTATCTTTCACTCCAAGATCTAAGGGATTCCTGAGCTGAAATAGATGCCTGCTTGCTTGACCAATCACCAAAATTGGACACATAAAGACAGCCCTTGTGACTTTCCTTCTGGCGAGTTACATCTTCTACAGATCTCTGCCACTCTGCTACAGTACTTGTCTTTCCAGCATGACTGATCTAATCAATGTTGTATAAGGAAATAACAGGCAGAGCAGTGCCAAATCACTTCATTGCCAGAATCAGATTAAGGTTATTTTGTGAAAGGAGGTTGTTTTCTCCAAGTGAATGATCTAGTGACCCAAGCAGTTGTACATTTTGAATGATCTTATCAACAGCATTCCTCTTGGGTTGATCTAGGTCAGTGATGGCAAACATTTTAGAGATAATGCGCCCATACTCAACAGGCTGCTGTCTGCACTGCAGAAGGGTGGGGTGAATTCTGTCCTGGGGGAAGGAAGGAAGCGCTCCCATTGGGCTGCTGGGCAGAGGGGCGGGGCAAACTCTGTGCTGGGGCGATGGCACACATGCCCACAGAAAGAGCCCTGAGTGCTCCCTCTGGCACGCATGCCATAGGCCTGCCACCACTGATCTAGGTGATTCAAAGTTGTTATTCTAACCCAATATGAGGGCCTCTGTCCATACCCATGTAGTACATCCTCATCCAATAGACCACACAGGTTCTACGGTTCCAGAGTAACTTGCCAGGAGTCATAAAATAAAGAAGAACAAATTTAGACTTAGTGCCAGATGAAGTCTAATACATGCTCAAGCACCAGCAATTAACTGCTTAAATACTGGCAGCTGGTAAGTCACTACAGTGCCTGCCTTGAGGTGGAAGGAATGAGTGCCATACTTACTAACAGAAAAGCCAGTTTTTCTAACATGGTATAGATAACGGCCATCAACTGGAATCTTGTTGAGAGAGTGCTACTAAGATGGATATAAAGGAAGCACTGGGAAACTGGATGATATACCAGGAAGGCTGTTAGTATTTTTAGAGAGGAAAGCTGGGATCTCATAGCTACCCTTATATAACTCTTTACCCTCATCTTTCTGATCCAGTTTTGATCTCTGCAGCCAGACACAGGCTTAATCTTCCACAGTGGCCATGTTAGTGAGGCAAATAAGGTCCTAGCAGAGGCATCAGGACATAAATTTGATGCAAGCTCACCGATATGCAGCTCCTTAGTGACAAGGTGTAGTGAATGTTGCCTCAATCCAGGGTTGACTCATAAACAGTCCAACATAATCTAAGTAGGATTTTAACCAGCTCAGTGATAACTCTTACCCCCTGTTCTAGGTGGAATCATCCTCTGCCAGCTCTCCAATGCCCTGAACATCATGAATGAAGAAGGAAATAATTACCAAGTGGATTAACAAGGTCTTAGGTACCAATCCCGTCGCTGTGTTGTCAGATACTTGAGCACAATGGGCAGAATGATAGGCCATGACTTCACTCACCCCAAGCGAACTGAAAATTCACAGAAAGAAAAACTGCCATGGAATAGGAATGCAGAGCTAATAGTACAATAGAATTGTATAATCTTTACCTTGCTGAACATTGACAAAACATCAGAGGAACTGGACTTCATCTCTTGAATAACGGCTCAGAAAGATTCCACTTGGAAGTGAGATAGGGGATTCGCAATGTCTGGCATGTTTAAAGCTGGGAATATCATATTAACTACAAGGCAAGCTTAAACAAACCTGCATACCAAACACATAACTGGCAGAGCACAATATCTGCTGGTTGAAAAATTCCATCCATTGCCTAATTGCAATGCCAGAAGATGGGTTGGTTTTTTGTTCTCTTTCATGGTCCCTGTGAATCCAATTGATGGGTTATCTATGCCTGCACAGTCTTATTTGTGAATTCTTCTCACTGGATAGACACTATGACAAGAATTGAAAAGAACTCTGGCAACATAAAATCCATACTGATATCTACTCCAGCCTGCCCTGTTGGCCCGCATCTAGCACACCACTGGCAGTTGAAGTATGTTATGCTTGTATGCATAAAACATCTGACATAGTGGAACACAAAAAGGGCTGCAGTGACTCAATGGTTAAGAAGCTCACCTTGTTAGCTAGAAGGCTAATATAATATGAGAAGGCTGAGTAGGACCACAATCACTAAGGGCATTGTAGATAACAAAGGGTTTTTTAAAAATGTTTTTCTTGTGTTAAGATAGCAATGACTTTACAGAATAACAATGAGAGTGGTTTATAGAAATATAAAAAGTTTGTTATAAGTCTAAGAAATATGAATTGTAATGAATATATAAATAAGATATTGATATATACAATTTTGTATGAAGTTTAAATTAGAAGAATAAGTCAGGATAATGAGAATATAATGAATATAAGTTATTGTTGTTGTTATTGTTATCAGTACTAATATTGTCTTTTTTGCTGTTGGTATATTTTGTTTTTAACTGATCTTTTTATTTTTGTATTGTATTTTAAGTGTTTTTCTTTTGATTATTACTCTGTGGTTTATTGTAAAAATTATAAAAAAATTTTTTTTTAAAGAGGCTGCAGTGACTCAGTGGTTAAGAAGCTCACCTTGTTAGCTGGCAGACTGGCAAGTTGGCAGTTTGAGACCCAGGTACTGCATGACGGATTGAGTGCCTGTCTCTGTCCCAGCTCTTGGGGACATGAGAGGAGCCTTATTTGGGCATTCCCTGAGCGTAGTTTCTTCAGCAGAAATCCCTTCAACCCAGAATAATTTCTGACACAAAATTGTTGTTGTTGTTGTTGTTGTTGTTGTTGTTGTTGTTGTTGTTGTTGTTGTTGTTGTTGTTGTTGGAGAACCCTTAAGGAGGTACAGCTGTTTTAGATTTACATTAAGGCATATTATCCTAGAGAACTGGTACGATGACCATATCCATCTTGCAACATGGTGCTGCCCAGGCACTTATACTAACAGGTAAGTGACGGGTTTATGTTTGGGGTGAGTGGGTGGGTGTATTTTAATGTATTTTTTATTTTATTTATTTATTTTATTTATTTTATTTATTCACGGGTTTGTGTTGTGGGTGGGTGGGTGTATGTGCTTATTATTATTATTATTATTATTATTATTATTATTATTATTATTATTATTATTATTATTATTATTATTATTATTATTATTATTATTATTATTATTATTATTATTACTACAGTAATACCTCGGATAACGCTAAGACTTGGTTCCACAAGTTTTGGTGTTATCTGATTTTTAGTGTTATCCGATGCATGTAAAAATCCTATGGGATGTATCGGATAACGTTAAAGCTCCATAGAGATACATTGTAACCGCACAGGCTTTAGCGGTTGTTATCCGATCCATCCCATAGGACCTTAACGTTATTCGATCCAATTCTCCTCCCCAGATTATTTAACATTATGCAATTTTAGCATTATCCGAGGTAAACGTTATCCGAGGTATTACTGTATTATTATTATAGTGCAACACTACTCTCAATGGTAGCAAGAAGCAAAATAGAACTCATATCAAATAAACTGTGTCACATAAACCATCCAAAAACACGCAAATGATATTAAAAAGGGAGGAAAAGGATTCTCTAAACAAGAGCGTTTTCAATTATCTAAAAACCTCAAAACTGAGATTACTTAATGTGTTTCAGTTGAATGTGCAGGGAGATGTCTCTAACTACATTTTTTGCTAAAATGAAATGTGTCAAGAATTACAGTTACAGCATGTTTCTGAGTCGGTGGTAAGTCACCTTTATTTTGGCTGTGGTTCTAATCATATTACACAGAATGCTTGCCTAGGTAAAATACCTGACAGGTGAAGCTGAGCTGTCCCAAGATGACATCTATCTGTCCAGAAGTACACTTGGAGCAATCCAGTTTCCAATCCAGCAATTCCTTTAATATCTCTAGCTTGTTACTGGACAGACACCAGGACTTAGTTACATAATCCAATTTGGTTTCCCAAAGTAGTGTCTGGTATTGAAGTCAGAATTGAAGAGCAGCTAACAGAGCAGGTTCAAACTTGCAGAGGTGTGTGACAAAGTTGTATGTTGTCCCCGACACTGTTTGGAGAATATTTTTTTAGAAGCATTATCAGATTTAAACTTTAGCATTAAAATTAGTGGGGGATTCCTGAATCACATCCGACATGCTGATGACACAGTGTTGGCCTCAAACCTTGCAGATCTTCAGTTGATGCTGGATCAAGTTGGAGTTTCAAGTGCAGAATATGGTTTGGGTCTCAACACCAAGAAGACTAAATATCTCGTTATAAGCCGAACACCAACTCACTGCAAGCTAATGGCAGGAACACAAGAAATTGAAAGAGTAGATAAAATTGTCTTTTTGGGGAGTATGTTAAATGAAAATTGGGATCCTGAGGTAGAGATTAAAATACAAATAGAAAAAGCAAGATCCACCTTCATAAAAATGTGATATTTGTTATTCAGTAGAGCTCAAACTCTCGCTACAAAGATCTGAATAGTGAGATGTTACATATTCCCAGTGTTGGGAAGCTTGGATATTGACTCAAACTTCTGAAAATAAAACTAAAGCTTTTGAAATGTGGATCTACAGATGGCTACTAAGGATATCATGGGTTGACCATGTGACTAATGTAGAAGTGTTGCACTGAATGGATAAAGAACAAGAACTATTTAAGACCATTAAGCAAAGAACGCTCCAATATCTTGGCCATATCATGAGGAACAACATAAAGTATAGAATACTCCAACCTGCTATACAAGGGAAGATCCTTCGGAAGAGAGGCCCTCGACATAGACAGACTTTATAGCTAAAGAACCTGAGAGACTGGTGGGGTATGTTCTTGGAAGAACTGTTCCGAGGAGTTAAGAACAGGGAGACAATCAACCTGATGATAAGCAATACTGTATCCGGAATGGATGCAGCACTTGAAGAAGAACTGTCTGATGCCCACAGTATCTACCATTTACCTTGCTGAAATAAAGTTATATAATGTTTCAAAGGTAGCTTGGACATATCCTTATCTACAGGGTGGCCCGTAAGTCCCTACCCATCCATATATCTTATATATCCAGTGTATCTGTTTGCTGTCCCTCATTCTCACTGCATAATATCATGCGACGCCACGTCCTGTGAGACATTACCCTCAACATAGCAGGGGTTACTATTCCAAATGTCGCAGTAACAGCTGCCTTCAACTCATCAATAGAATTATAACACCTAACATGATAACTTATGGACAGGTTGGGATTTACAGGCCACCCTATATATACTAAGTTCTTTCAAATTTGAAACCCAGCAAGCTAAAAGCACTGTCAGGAAATGGAACACAGATTGCCTGTCATATTCAGCCACACAACATGATAGAACAGAGAACATTTAAAAAAAAGGATCACACATTTTCAGGTAGGGCCCATATTCCCCTAACATCTTTTTCAGTGCCCAAGATTAGAAAGAGGAGAGGTCTTGAATGGCCTGTCCACTTGCCTGACTATATACTCCTTAGCTAACTTGGCAGCCTGATATTTCACACTCAGGTTTAAGGTTGCCGAAATCTGTGGGTGTCTGGAAGCTGAATGAGAAGCTGTTAAGCAAATGCTGTGCAGCTGTCCAATTAGAGGACCTGCTGAGTAAGTGTTTTGCCAACACTGCAATAGGAGTGGTAGCCAGCTTAAGCATGCCCGCTCTTGCCTTTGAAGTTTAATTTGCTGGCGCTACATCAAGGAGCATTGGTGCTGCTGGTCCTATTTGATTTTTCTCTGGGCTGAGGCTGAGGGCTGCTGGGGCCCCCTTCTCAAGTGCATATCAGAAGTGGGTATAGTTCCAAGCACCTGTCATTGATATGTTCAAATTTGCAATGTGCCCGCAAATATTTCTATGGTTATACTTCTGCCACACTTTATGACAGCTATATCTATGGAGCTCTGGTCCGTATTTAATATGAGGTTCAACAATGGGCAGCCATAATTTGTCCTTAAACAAATGCCACCCCTTTTTGGTAGGTCAGCTCATCAGAAACAGTAGCGACTTCATCCCTACTGATGGCTCTACCCATAATACATTCGCTAGGCAGTAGGATACATGCCACTCTCCATATAGATTGTAGCCCACAAAACAGTATTAGAGGGCTATTACAAGGCCTATAAGACTATGCTTATTTATTCATAAAGTTAATATAGGAAAGAACCTACATTAAATGTTATCACGATTTGTTCCCCAAAGGCTAAACCCAACTCTTTTGAAAGAAGTAGGAGTTTGACTGTGCTGGCCCTACAGTGCTTTGTTTGGTAACCTTCCAAGGGCCATATGACCATAGTGAGCAGAGCCAAAGAGACATACTGTATATACTCAAGTATAAGCCGATCCAAGTATAAGCCAAGGTACCGATCCAAGTATAAGCCAAGGTACCTTTGCACAATTGCATGTAATTTGCCAGTTGCATCCACTCCTTGACAGGGACTCCTTGCTCATGATCACCCATGCCCTGGTCACCTCCAGATTAGATTATTGCAATGTGTTCTACATGGGGCTGCCCTTGATGACCATCCGGAGGCTGCAGCTGGTCCAGAATGCGGCAGCCCAGGTGGTGTTGGATTGTGGGCGTTACTCTCATGCATCCCCGCTGCTTCGGGAGCTGCACTGGTTGCCAGTTTGCCTCCGGGTGCAATTCAAGGTGCTGGTCATGACCTTTAAAGCCCTATATGGTAGTGGGCCAGGTTACTTGAGAGACCGCATCTCCCCAAGGGTATCTGTCCATCCCACCAGAGCAGACCGGAGAGATACCTTAGGGGTTCCATCAGCCAGAGAGGCTCGACTCTCTGGCACTAGAAAGAGGGCCTTCTCCCTGTTCGACCTGATTCTATGGAACCACCTGCCTCTGGAGCTGCGCCTTCAGACGGGGTTATTGGCTTTTAGAAAGGGCCTGAAAACCTGGTTGGCAGGAATGGTTTGGGGTAATGAGGGTTTACTGACACACACACCCGCGTTGACTTATTTAACATCTTGTATCTCCCCCCCCCCTTCCTACCCTCATTCCTATATTCAGTGGGTTAGTGTAGGGAATGAGAAGTTTTTAAAATTTTTAAAGGGGTTTTAATTTTAATTTTACTTTGTTCTTTTTGTGTTTTTAGGGGTTTATTTTGTGTCTGTTGTGCTCCACCCTGAGTCGCTTGTGCGAGTAGGGCGGAATATAAATTTGACTAAATAAATAAATAAATAAATACCTAATTTTACCTGACAAACCAGGAAAACTGATTGACTTGAGTACAAGCCGAGGGTGGGAAATGCAGCAGCTACTAGTGTGCAAAAGGAAAGAAAGAAGCCAGAGAAATCTGCTACTGAGCCTGCCCTCCCTGCGCAGAAGGAAGGGAGGGAGGGAAAGAAAGAAGTCAGAGAAATCCACTGCAAGCCCTGCCATACAAGGAGGTGATGGGGGAAGGAATGGGTGCTGTGGGATGGGGAAAGAGCCTGTTTTTTTGAGGGGTGGAATGGGGTGGAAAGATGGCTCCTTTGAAGTCAGTTTCCCTCCCCCCTCGATCCCATAGCTGTTGGCTGCCAGCTGCTAGGGGAAACGGACTTTGAATGAACACTCTTTCCACCTCATTCCCTCCCCCCCCCCCGGCTGCTGGCAGCCAGTGGCTGTGTATGGGAGTGGGGGGGAGAGAGCCCATTTGGGGTGGGGTGGGGTGGAATGGGGTAGAAAGAGGGCTCCTTTGAAGTCCATTTCCCTCCCCATCCCACAGCTGTTGGATGCCAGCAGCTGCGGGGAAATGGACTTTAAATGAGCGCTCTTCCCACCCCGGCTGCTGTGGCTAGTCGCTGTGGCATGGGAGGGGGTCTGTTTTTTGGAGGGTGGAATGGGGTGGAAAGAGGGCTCCCTTGAAGTCCATTCCCCCCCAATCCCACAGCTGTTGGTGACCAGGAGGCAATGGGGGAAGGATCGGGTGAGGAAAATTGCTCCAAAAGGAGCAATTTCGTGAACGCCCCCATCGGTGCCAGATGCCAGGAGGCAATGGGGGAAGGAACGGATGAGGAAGATTGTTCCAGAAGGAGCTCTCTCACTCAGTCCAACCCCACCACTGCTGCCCATCAGGAAATGACTTGAGTATAACCCAAGTCTGCTTTTTTCAGCACATTTTGGTGCTGAAAAAATCAGCTTATACTCAAGTATATAAGGTATTTGCCAGTGGTGGTGAACCTTTGGCATGCATGCCAGAGGTGGCACTCGGAGCCATCTCTGTGGGCACCCGTGTAATCACCCCAGCTCAGAGTTCAACCCGCCCCTCTGCCCTGCAGCCCAATGGGAGCGCCTCCTTCCTCCGCAGCACAGAGTTTGCCCCAACCCTCTGCCCAGCAGCCCAATGGGAGCACTTCCTCCCTCCTCCCAGCACAGAGTTCACCCCACCCCTGTGCCCAGCAGCCCAATGGGAGCATTTACTTCCTCTTCTGTTGCTGTGGTGGCACTTTGCGATAAATGTTTTTTGGGTTGCAGTTTGGGCACTTGGTCTCTAAAAGGTTTGCCATCACTGGTATAAGCTCTACAGTAAAACCCCTACTTATGTAAAAAGTCTGTTCCCTAGGCTTTTATGTAAATTGGTTTTTTACTTAACCCGAAACAAACCCTTAGGAAAAATGAATTTTTTACTTAACTCAAAGCAAACCCATAGGGAAATGATATTTACGTAAATTGAAGCAACCCCATAGGAAAAATGAATGTTTTATGCAACTCAAAGCAAACCCATAGGAAAGTGTAATATAAATTGGGACATTTATGTAAATTGGGACATGGTTTTAGTGCAAAAATCATTATGTAAGTCGAATTTTATGTAACTCGAGGCATATGTAAGTCGGAGTTTTATTGTATTTGCACAAATCCATATAAACGCAAGCTGATTCACATAAATTCCTTTTAACACAAGTGCATATTCACACAATTCCATCTGTTTATACGCCATTCAATTTTCACATTCTGCTCAGGAGAAAGCAGATCAGTTGGCTGGCCACTATGTGAACAGAATACTCATCAACATAGGCTTTTGGTCTGACCCAAAATTGTGCTTCCTCTGTGCTTAAATAGAGAGTCATAGATGATAAATTGAGTCCCATTTTATAAGTTAAGTCTTAACCCTGGTTTCAGAGAAGCTCAAAACCTGCAACTTTAAATAAATCTTTGAGTTATTCTTTTGTACAGTGTTGTTTGAAAGGCTGGCAAATAATCTGTAAAATTTCCTGGAGTGTGAAGTATAATTTCCCCCCCAGCAAGCTGTCAATAGCACCCAACTAGTAAATATTTGTTAAATTGTGAATCTCGAAGAAGCAAGTGTTATGTGGCACTTCTAGGTCATTCTTTTGAGAGGGACATAACTAGCACATTAGGAAGTGATACGTATCGCAAGAATACAAGAAACAACTTAGCTGCAGATTTCCAGTTGAGCAAGGACCATTTGACATTTGAAATGGTATCGCTTAAGAAAAATTTAAGGATATAAAGTTTAAGGTTTTAAAGTTGAGGATTTAAGTTTGGCCAACAACAAAGCCGAGAAGATGGCTTCATTTTGCCAGTTCAGTTTGACCTGAACACGAAAGGGGGAGGGGGGGTTGTGGACTTGAGAAAAATACCAAGATAGAAAGAAAATGAGTTATTTCTGCCTCGATCACTGGGGTCATTGGTTCCAGTGATGAAAAGTGGGAAGGGGTTCAGGAGAAGAACTATTAAAGCTTCTGTCTTAATTGAAAGAATACTGTTGTATTAAAAGTTCCTGTAGCCCAGTGCAGGCTGAAGTACCCCACAGTAGCACACTGCTTTTAAAGGTACCCAAATAAGGAAGAGTGAGGTTTATTTGAATAGGTGAAGTGACCTGAAAGAAAGCAAGAACCTCCTATTAGTAAAGATCAAGACTCAGGAGTCGGCATAGAAAATGGGGAATTGTTTGCATTTCACCATTTCACATATCACTTTAGGTGGGACAAATCACAAAGGGGTTTGAGCACTGAACAACTGAATTTTCAAAATAAGTTGCATTCTACTGTGTGTGTTTCCCTGAGTGCCAATTCTTACACTGTTTTTCTGCATGGCGACCCATGATGTCAGAAAGAGAAAAATATGAGGAGGCTCAGAATATTAACATAGCATAGAGATTATAGACAAACCTGTAGGAAGCATCCCATTGAGTACTAAAGAAAAAGGAGCATAAGACAAGGTTGTTATAGTTTGTCTTGTTTAATGAGGAATGTGGTTATGTTGATGAAATGAGTTGCAGAAGCTTGTATTTCAGCTGTTCCAGCTTTTCCAGTTTACAGGAATTACATTTAGACTTTTTAAATTAAGTCTCTTCAACAATAATCCAACACATCGCCAACATCAGATGGATCATGGAAAAAACAAAGGAATATCAGAAACAAGTCTACTTCTGTTTCATTGATTACACTAAGGCTTTTGACTGTGTCGACCATAACAAAATGTGGCAAGTAATTAAAGAGATGGGAATACCGGAACACCTTATAGGCCTCATGAGAAATCTGTACATGAATCAAGAGGCAACAGTTAGGACAGAAAATGGAATGACGGAGTGGTTTGGAATAGGAAAAGGAGTAAGACAAGGCTGCATTTTGTCACCCTGCTTATTCAACTTATACACAGAACACATAATGCGCAATGCAGGGATGGAGGAATCACAATTTGGGATCAAAATTGCTGGAAGAAACATCAACAATTTGAGATATGCAGATGATACCACCCTAATGGCTGAAAGTGAGGAGGACCTAAAGAAGCTCCTGATTAGGTTGAAAGAAGAAAGTGAAAAATCTGGCTTGAGACTCAATATCAAGAAAACCAAGATAATGGCAACAGGCCCTATCAGTCCGTGGAAAATAGATGGGGAAGAAGTAGAAGCAGTGACAGATTTTACTTTCTTAGGATCTAAGCTCACTGCAGATGGGGATTGCAGCCATGAAATAAAAAGGCGACTGATTCTTGGGAGGCAAGCAATGAGAAACCTGGGGAACATAGTGAAAAGTAGAGACATCACATTGAAAACAAAAATTCGCGTGGTCAAAGCAATGGTATTCCCTGTGGCAATGTATGGTTGTGAGAGCTGGACCATTAGGAAAGCTGATCGCAGAAGAATAGACGCCTTTGAGATGTGGTGTTGGAGGAGAGTTTTGAGAGTCCCCTGGACAGCAAGGAGAACAAATAGGTCAATCTTAGAGGAAATCAAACCTGACGGCTCATTGGAGGGTCAAATAGTAAAGATGAAGCTAAGGTACTTTGGACATCAAATGAGAAGAGAGGATTCACTTGAGAAAGCCTTGATGCTTGGAAGGGTCGAGGGCAGAAGAAGAAGGGGACGGCCCAAGATGAGATGGCTGGATGGTGTTGTAGAGGCAATGGGCGCGGAGCTGGGCGAGTTGAGGGGGATGGTGGAGGACAGGAGTGCCTGGAGGACGGCGGTCCATGGGGTCGCAGAGGGTCGGAATCGACTGTGCGACTGAACAACAACAACAACAAAAACAATAATCCAATGTGCATGATACTAAAATTTACCACACATGTATGTCACATCCCAAAGGATGAAATGGGCCCATCACAACATATGCATTTCAAGAGGATTTGAGGAACTGTTTTATGATTAAGTCAGAAAACAGGGGAGTCTTAACAGAAAACCAAAAGTGGTAACATACATTTGTTGCTTGTGTGATACTTGTTATAAAGTGATTTTTGCCCACAAATTTCATGGAAAGCAATGATCTTTTTATTCTATGTACCCAGACATTCACACAGTACCTTATTTCCCTTTAGACCATTGCTGTCCCTGATGAATCTTGAGAGTACAGTACAGTAATACCTCGGATAACGTTTACCTCGGATAACGCTAAAATCGCATAACGTTAAGTAATCTGGGGAGGAGAATAACGTTAAGGTCCTATGGGATGGATCGGATAGCAACCGCTAAAGCCTGTGCGGTTACAATGTATCTCTGTGGAACTTTAACGTTATCTGATCCATCCCATAGTTTTTTAACATGCATCGGATAACACTAAAAATTGGATAACACCAAGACTTGTGGAGCCAAGTCTTAGCGTTATCCGAGGTATTACTGTATACCATATATACTCAAGTATAAGCTGACCCAAATATAAGCTGAGCTACCAAATTTTGACCTGGAAACCCAGGAAAATAGATTGACCCGAGTATAAGCTGAGAGTGGGAAATGCAGCAGCTGCTAGTGAGTTTCAGTAATTAAAATACATGTAGAGGAAAATTAATTTAGTGCATTTAAAAAACTGTATTTGCACCACCCAACCAGTGGTGGCACTGCAGGGGAATTGGGTGGGCAGGTCAATTGCACTGAGGCAGGAAGTGTTGCTCTAGCCTAGCCTCTTGCTTCCCCTGCAAGCAGAAAGCATAGTTTTCCCCTCCAACTTGACCAGAGCAGGGACAAAGGCACGAAGGTGGTATTATTATTATTATTATTATTATTATTATTATTATTATTATTATTATTATTATTATTATTAATTCGATTTATATACTGCCCTACTCGGTACAACCGACTCAGGGGAGTTTACAGAAACCATACATATAACACAATCAAAAGTAATATAACATATAGCATAATCAAAGGTCATACAGTATAATACAATAAATATAACAATACAATACAACAGTGCAATAAAACAAAACCACACTGCAAAACAAGGTTACAAAAATACAATTCTGGTTACATATACATGACAGTCTCAGTAATGCAATACAATATAAAAATACAATAATAAGAAAGAAAGAAAAAATACAGCCCATCCATCCTCATCACTCATACATCCCACCACTCCTACTATACATGCAGACTTCACCCTTTAAGTGAAATCCGTTCTTTTTCCACACCAGTTTAGAAGGGGGACATGATTGCATTGTAGAACTTCTTTCTCCACCTGTGGTTTTCCAAAGGAATGAATTGAAACAAACTTCAGAATAGAAGAAATTAATTTTCAATGTATTATGGAAAATCGAGATTTGTGCCCTCTTGTGGCCAGGTGTGGTAATTGCGCCTCAACTGTTTTGCCACAGAAGGACAGAAGCTTACTTTTAATCTGCTGAATCACTCAAAAAGCAACAACAACACATATTTTTAAACCCTCGTGATTGTTGACCTGTGTATAACCTGAGTCCCCTTTTTGGACCTCATTTTTGGGGCTAAAAAACTCCACTTATACTCGAGTATATACAGTACTTTTTCCTTATTTATACAGAGGGAATATTTCACCCTAGTTTGTATAGATTATGACAGATATATATAATGCATTGTTACCCATCCTGAAAAATATTTGCCCATCCACATCTAGATTCTGGGCTATGGCCCTGGTGACAATTATAATTCTTTATTAGTTTATTAGTTTGCTGACTATACCAAGTTAAAATGTAATACGTTGGAATGCATAAAATACAATAACCTAACTGACTGCCATGGGAGGTGGTGGTGAGGATGGCAATTTATCCACCTTTGCTCCTGTTTGACTGTAATCACTGTAAGTTAGACAAGCGAAATACCAAGGTAACAGAATCCATGTTTATGGAACCCTCTTTTTGCTCCCTGTCAAACTGGGACCTCAGAGGCGACTAAATTTATAGCTCTGTCTTTTGTAGGCTATCTAACACCAAAAAGAGACCACAAAGGTCTACAAGACTCTTACCAAGGTACAGTACTGCTTTATGTACCATGTAACACTCTCCACAATGTGAAGAAGAGTATATTTCAGGATCCTTGCTTTGAGCTTTCTAGTTTCTGTTTTTGATTCCATCCTGCTCTGGTGAGGGAAAAGTAGGAACTGCGTAACTTCTAGCCCTATTTTTGGTCAGCATTCCCAGCTGTTCATTTGGCTTATTCTTCTGAAGGCAGGCAGCTGATCAGCCAGAAAACTGGTATTGTCATGGTATGGATGGTAAAGCTGAGCCACTGAAGTGCCATAGTAAGAAGTGTAAAGCTATTCATTTGGCAGGGAAGGGTTCAAAATGGAAACAGTGAAGGCCACTGAATAATTTGGTGGGGAAAAGCCCAAAACATAAAATACCTATCCATTTATGGATTGCTAGTGCATGTTCTACCACCTTTTAGGAATACTGTAGGACTGAAATTTGGAGGGAACTTTAGGCAAGAGCTTGTCAGGCCCATCAATCATCCACCCACCCATGTCCTGAAACCTCTAGATGACCCAACTGACACAAGTTCCCAGCTGCTCCACATATTGCCCCTCATATTGTGGACCTCAGTATGCTGTCTTGATGGACAAGGCTCCTGAGGTTGTCACTTAAGTTACTTACATGCCACCCTCTTCCTGCTTTGGACAACATTTTAAGAACCACTGACATCATTGCAAGGAAGCTACATAAGCTTCTGCAGTCTGAACAGCATGAGGAGATGGACAGGAATGCCACACAGGCCTGAAATGTTTCCTTTCTGTTCAATTTTTGTTCTTTGTTCTTTCTGACAAGAGGCATAGCAAAAAACGAAACAGAGAAAGGGTGGGTTTTTTTTAAGGAACAGAATTAGAAATGAAATTGGAAACATCCAGAGTAAGGGAAATAAGTTGAGGAATAAATAACAGCAACAGCTGAAGGAGACTAAGGATATAAAGATTAGAGTTCAGGAAACGGAGGAGCTGTAAAGCCTATACTGGACTAGGACAAGTGAAAGAACTACACAAGGAGAAAAAGTGTCTATAATTATATACCAATGGTGGAGAACCTATAGCACACATGCCAGATGGAGCATTCGTAGCCCTCTCTGTTGGCATGCATGCTCTTACCCCAGCAGTTTGCCCAGCAGTCCAATAGGAGCATTTCCTCTCTCCTCCAACACAGAGCTAACCCCACCTCTCTGCCCAGCAGCCCAATAGGAGCACTTCCTCCTTCCCCTGGCATAGAGTTCGCCCCACCCCTCTGTTTGGGCACTTGGTCTCTAAAAGTTTTGCTATCATTGATATATACAAACCATTCTTGTGATCTTTATGTTGCTTGAGCATCTCAGGGAGTTTCCCACATTGCTGGGTGGCTCCTCTACCGGTAGGGAATGGAGTGTTTTTCTGTCTTTCAAGAGAAAATTCCAGATGCATTAACATAATGGCCAGAATCCTATTGTTTATTTACACTTGCATAAAGGAAATAGTGTAAGTCAACAGATCGTGGTTTGTCAGCTAGATGCCGATTGTGTCTTTGGGTATGCACCTGATCTCACAACTGCGCTTGCATCCAGAAATGCAACCCACACCTACGTAATGAATGGTAATTTTGCCACCAAAGACTTAGGCAATTACCTTTACATAAGGATGGAACAGGTGGTCAGGTACTATTGCAAACATGTATGACTATGCAGCATCAAATTAGCTGTTGCTCAGTCACAAATCATGGACTTACCTCTGAAGCAGAGATTGCAGGTATCTTCTACTAGGTCATTTTTCATGGAATTCATATTTTTGAAAGAAAAGGGTTCTTGGTACCCCTACTCAACATACAAGGTTTGTGACCTTGTTATCTGTCAGAGCATCTCTCCCTCAGAGCAACTCCCCACATCACCCAGTCATCACAATCAGAGCAGCTCCAGGTGCCAACCCTGAGGATGGCTTGAAAGTCTTTAACCAGAAATAGAGCCTTCTCGGTGGTAGCACCAACACTGTGAAATACACTACCGGTGGAGCCATGCCAGGTCCCATCGCTGGCTACCTTTAAAATGCAATTAAAAACTTTCCTGTTCAAGGAGACCTTTCAGGGTGTTGTTCCCTTGTCAATAGATTAGCCAGTTAGGTTCAGTTTCGATGCCCTCTGACGTCAATTATTTTATTTTAGTCTATGATGTATTTGTTGTTGGTGGGTTTTGCTTTGTTGTGGGTATTGTTGTTACTTATTTTTGTTTGTTCACTGCCCAGAGTGGGGTAACACCCAGATGGACTGTATAGAAATTCAATAAATAAATAAATAAATCAAATGCACATAATGTACTGTGGTTTGGGGTTGTTAAATCATTTTTATGTACATACTTAAAGATCTAATGGTTAAGGGCAAGATGTTGCTGATGCGGAAGATTGGCATTTTAAAAACAGGAGAATTGTCACCTTTAACAGCTAAAACAATGGTTACAAAGCTTGTTCCTTATCTTAAGACAAATCCTAATATTTTGTTAATTTCTTTCCAGTTAAAAAAATCCCTGCCATGATTCTTGTGGGATAAATCCACACATTGGCTTGCTGTGCACTTCTAGGTGAAGGTAAAAGTCGCACTTGCTCGAAAGCCATTCATATCTGAGTCTAGGGTTTAGTGCTCATCTCTGTTTACCGCCAAATAACCAGCACTATCTACGTCTGCAGATGTTTCCGTGGACATGTGGTAGACACAACTAGACCCCAGAGTGCATGAAACACTGTTTATCTTCTCACCAAAGTAGTACCTATTTATCTACTTACAAGCCATGTGAAAATGTCATTGCCCAAGTGTGCGCAAAGCACCTTCAGGAAGGGGGAATAACACAGATTTCCTGCTCATTTCCCCATCACACATTTTTCCGCTGCACCAAACCAAGACCTGGTAATTACAGGCAACCGACAAACAGGATCTTGTTTTGAGTTGGGTACGCTCCCTATCTCACAAAACCACTCTTCTAACAAGCAGTTAGAAAGATTAAAGTGAGAGGGGACACAAAACATGTATTACCATGGATATTGGAGCCAGTTTACTTCTCCTTGCAAGGGAATCAATGTAATTTTAAAATTATCCAAAAGAAATGGCCAGATTCAACCACTGTTTTAAAAAAGAAATCTTTATTGAAAACTCAAGATTTCTGAAACAAGTCTGCATGTGTCTGCATTTATAATTTGCAACAGCATTATTTCTTTGCAACACAATGCATGATCCATTTATTTGGTTGGACCTGACAATCCTGTTGCATAGTTACATAAACAATATAACCCTCAGATGCTAACTGCCATAAGTGAAAGTCTCCAAAGACATGACCTGATGCATGCCAAATTATGCAACCCAGCAGGCAACAGGATAAAATATATACATACTATATATACAAGTGATTTGCAAAAGTTACACTGCTGTATAACTAACTATGTAACAGGATTTCAGTCACTCTTAAACTGAGGAAATGTATTATTCTAAGTACAATGGCATACTTATGATAAACAAAAACATTAAACCATTCAGTTACTGAATGGATTGTCCTGGTGAGAGAGAAAGATTTCTACTCCTTTGATGATCTGGCTGGTCTTAATGATTATATCAAGGATATTAATTTAATAGGTGAATGATGTGCCCTGTTTATAACATTGACCTCCACAAATATCTACAGTTGTACGTCGCCTAAAGAGCATAATGCGTTCCACAGGATTGCTCTTTAAGCGAGTTTGCTCTTTAAGCAAAACACCATTGTAAATGACCAATGGGGGGGGGGATTGCGAACCCCAATTTATTTGTTAAGTGAGTTTTTGGTTGGTTTTATTTGTTAAGCGAAGCAAACATTCAGAGAAAATTCTGCTTTTTAAGCGAGTTACTCTTTAAGCGAGGCGCTCTTTATGCGAGGTTTGGCTGTATTTCCTCATTATTTGGCCTTTATATAAAAAGGCAGCCTTTTAGTTACAGCTACAAAATACTAGATTAACTAACACAAACTTATTAAAATCTGACATAGCATTTTAAAAATCAAATTTAAAAAAATATCTTTTTCTCCACCCTGGAGAGGTGACACAAAGAGGTTCTTGAAATCCTCCGATACCTCTATAATTGATTTATAGTCAAATACAGTAGCTTTCCCTTGGAGCTTCATATAAGTGAGAGAACACATTTACACAGTACTGTATATTGTTCCAGTTGTTGACATCCTTGTTGCACACAAGCACAATGACATATCAAAATAAATTTCCTCTTTGAGGGGAAAGATGTGAATATTTCAAAGAGGGTAAATAAGGAAGACATCTTGTTTGAGAACTATTTACCCCTCGGGCAAGAGACATTTTCTTTCAGTGTATTAAAGTCTCTAACTTGTTATGATACAAACATCCCTGCGCTGACAGTCTGCAGAACTTTGTGAATGAAGTTGCTCTCACCCCTAACAACTCACAAACTTTGTTACAAAAAGGCCAATTACCTTATTACTCCAATTAAAGTTCAAGGTGATTAATTCAAGAAACAAGGAGGAGCAAGAAATATTCCTTAAACTCTGTATCAAATTGGATCACCCAAGGATCTCTACCAGGGGTAGCCAGCCTTGGTCTTCCAGGTGTTCTGGGACATCAATTCTCAGAAGCCCTGATCAGCAGGTGTGCTGACATGGGCTTCTGGAAAATTAAGTCCAAGAATACCTGAAGCACCAAGGTCAGCCACCCCTGATCTATACAATCAAGGACAGACTGACTATATAACTTCATGTGGTCATTTGGTAGCACCCATACAATGGGCTTTCCTATAACTGTGCAATATATTCTGGATATTTCCTAGCTGAGAGTGTAAGCATTCTGGCATGAGCACCACCCTTCTCTATTGCAGATACTCTTCCTGTCGCCTTCTAAGAATGGTCTGTCAACTCATAGCCTTTCCAAGCTGGAAATCTGGAAGGGAGGGGGATGCATGGTGTGAATGCAACATATGATCCCTCCAGTTACAGGCAGAAATCCATCCCTTCCTCTTTGTGGTCTTCATAAACTCAAATGCGTGGGGAGATTAGCAAGTTTATCTCAGGTGGATGGCAGGTTCTCACTGAAGGACAGATTACAGTCTGGCTCTGCCAAAACTGTTGTCTTGATAGTTCCTTGTGTTAATTCTACATGAGCAATAAGGTGGACAGTTGTGACCACATTGCCACTCTGTAAATGTTTGGAAATGGAATGCGCTTCAGGAATGCTATGTATGTAGCTGTGGCTCTTGTGGTTTGTTTGAATAACTTCCATCAGATGACTGTTTACAAAGGATGAGCAAAGTGCTATGACCAAGGATATTTACTGGGAAAGCCTTTGAGGCGAGACTTGTTGTCCTGTCTTGTTGGTCTCATAACAGATGTATAAGCACTGAGTATTTTATTATTTTTTCATATTTCTCCACCGTCCTTCTCACCGAAGTGACTCGGGGCGGTTTACAAGTAATAAAAGACATCACAATAAAAGCACAAACACTACCTAAAAACCTCAAATATAAAGCTGTTAAAATTAAAAATTAAAATCTAAAAAGATTAAAAGCACACCAAATTGTTACATTTTACTAATCTTACTGATTAAAAAGTAGAGGGAAAGAGGGGCTTAAATCATCCAGCGAGCTGGGGTCATTGTGCATCCCATACCCACCCTGCCAGCCACGTTTTTAGATTCTTCCTAAAGGGCAGCAGCTCCATCTGGAGACATAGCTCCGTTGGCAGGAGGTTCCATAGGGCCGGAGCAGACACAGAGAAGGCCCTCCTTCTAGTGCCAGAAAGATGTCCCTCTCTGGCTGATGGAACATCTAGAGAGCCTCTACAGTCCACTCTGGTGGGATGGACAGATGTCCTTGGGGTGAGGCGGTTTCTTAAATATCCTGGCCGTAGGGCTTTAAAGGTTATTACCAGCACCTTGAATTGCACCCAAAGACGTAATGGCATCCAGTGCAGCTCCCAGAGCAATGGTGAGGCATGTGTAGAGCCCCATGTGGAGAGCATTGCAGTAATCAAGTCTGGAGATGACCAGAGGATGTGGGATTATGAACAAGGAGTCCTGATCTAGGAGTGGGCATAACTGGCAAATCACACGAAGTTGGTCAAAAGCCCTCCTGGCCATGACTTCCACCTGCTCTTCAAGCAGTAGTCGAGAGTCCAGGAGGACCCCCAAGTTATGCACCGGGTCTGTTTGGGGCAAAACCGCCCCATCCAGAACCAAAGATGGTAGCTCCTAAGATAACGCAGAACCCTCAACCCACAGCCACTCAGTCTTGCCGGGATAGATCTCACAGCTGCAGTCCTAGCCAAGTAGGACAGGGCCTGCCGGATCTCCAGGCAATCAAAAAATCAGTCTAATGTGTTGGAAGAATTCAGGTAGAAGACAGGTAATGCTAGACTTTGCAACAAATGGAGGCCATGTTAGATGAAAAGGTAATGTCAAGATGTAACACTACCGCATCCTTGTGGAAAATCAGTTAAGTTGGGAGGTCTACCTTCTAGATACAAAACTTACTAGTCCATCTGGTTGACTTGATAGTCATAAGGAATGCTAACTTCATAGAAAGGTGGAGTAGTGGAGTGATTTGAAGACTTTACCCACTAGTCCTCACAGTGACAGGAGGCAGCCCCATGCCAACATGCCTGGGGGTAAAGAGGCTCTTCCTGGCACTGTCTTTTTTGTCTTTTGTTTGTTTGCATATATGTATGTATGTAGTGAAAAGTAGAGACATCAAATTGCAAACAAAAATTCGTATGGTCAAAGCAATGATATTCCCGGTGGCAATGTATGGTTGTGAGCGCTGGACCATTAGGAAGGCTGAGCACAGAAGAATAGATGCCTTTGAGATGTGGTGTTGGAGGAGAGTTTTGAGAGTCCCCTGGACAGCGAAGAGAACAAATAGGTCAACCTTAGAAGAAATCAACCCTGACTGCTCCTTAGAAGGTCAAATTGTAAAGATGAACCTAAAGTACTTTGGACATCAAATGAGAAGAGAAGATTCACTTGAGAAGGCCTTGATGCTGGGAAGGGTGGAGGGAAAAAGAAGAAGGGGGCGGCCAAAAATGAGATGGCTAGATGGTATTGTGGTATTGTGCAATGGGCACAGAGCTGAGCGAGTTGAGAAGGATGGTGGAGGACAGAGGTGCCTGGTGGACAGTGGTCTATGGGGTCGCAGAGGGTCAGAATCGACTGTGCGACTGAACAACAAAATGCATGCAATGTCTAAAATTAATAAATATTTAATCCAGCAAACGTCAGGAACAAGATCAGACAACCTGAGCCAGACATGTTGATGCAAAGCCCCTGCTTCTGTCAAGATCTTTGTGGCTGAGTCTTTCACTTGTCAAGTTGTATTTATCTTTCCGCTGCCAAATGGTGAGTGTTGAAGTATGGCAAAAGGGCTCTCCTGTGCTGTTCTTCTGGCAAGTTTTTGAAGAATGGGATGACTTTCTCCCAAAGGGATTGCTGATACGAGCACAACAGAGGCTGTGTAATTAACAATCCTAAAAAACTGGCTATCCAAAGAATATATGCATTGTTCAACTACATCTAGTTCCTTGCTCTCACAATCAGAGTAGAGGGAACTCACAGCTCGTGTCTATCCTGAATAGCATCTGCTAGGACAGAGGTCAGTAAAAGCTGTTTCAAGAAAAACTTAGTCCTCTTCTCAAACACAGTAAAGGCAGTCAAGCCATGGCAGTACCTATGATGGGCTCTGTTAGGAATGTATTGTGAAATGCAGAAGTGAAGGAAAGAGGAATATTGCTACCAGACTTACAGGTTATAACTGGACCCTGTTGAAGACCAAATCAGGTATATGTTCAATCTAGGGCTTATGAACTTCTAGTTCAAGTGCCGATGCCATCTGTAAGATTTAGTCCAAAAAGGCCTGCACATCTTCAGTGATAGCATCCTCAATAATGAATATACAATTGTTTTGGCCTGAAGCTTGGGGCAAATCCAAACTATATCAGTCTTAGTCTGATGTTTCCCGAGCATCTCAATGCATTAAGATATTTGTTTTAAAGTTAGTCCTGGAAAGAAGCAATATGAGAGACGCAACGCTGGTGATGGTAGAGACTGTCATTATTGAAGGTGGGACTTGTACTGAAGCTAGCAAGGGAACCAAGAGCTGAGTTGATAATTGAATCTCCTGTGTCAGCTAGCAGAGACATGTGATGTGCTCAAGACTTAAACAGTACAACTCAAGGTATTCAGTTGTAGTTGACCAGAGCAAGGGGCTCAAAAGGCTGCCGTTCCTGTAGCTGAAGATGGCTGGTCAAAGTTATCAAAGTTGCTATCACCGGTGACTTGTCAGAATCTGAAGAGGGTTTAGAAATGGTGGCAGTAGCATGAGATGGATGGTACTGTGGCAAGGGTGATCTTCATCTCTTCTCATATCAATCCCTGTCTTGTTTGGTCCATATTTGGTACCATGGAGCTTCAAAAGGATCTTGGGAATCGTGTTGCTCATTCATTGCCTGGGACAGGGCCTCTGCCATTAGATGATGATACAGAAGGGTGGCAGCATGGAGAACTGTGATGGTTGTCCAAATCAAAATGTCTGTAATTTGAGCAATAAGAAGGATGAGAGGAATCTAGATTGGGATTTAGACCAGGTTTGGGTTCTTGAGCTTGAGGAGCAGTGCTGAGGCAACGGTGCTGTTTTATGTTGTTTAATGTGCTTGTCCTGTCTTGCGGTTTTGATTGAATCATTATTGTGCCTTGGAGAATGAATCAAGATCTTTTTGTCTTGAGTAGGTTTCTCAGTGAGTAACTGAGAAATACAAGATCTCTTTTGTGTCGGCATCATTACTGGAGAAGGTGATGGGCTATCCAAATGCTTCTTCTTGTCTTCTTTTTCTTGACATCAGGAACTGGGGACTGAGATGGTCTTTTGAGCTTCCTGGTATGTGTAGAGCCTGAACAGTCAGTTGGGCTTTGGGTCTTTGAGCCAGAGGAGCAGTGCTGAGGTGAAGATGCTGTTTTATGTTGTTTAGTATGCTTGTCCTGCCTTGGGGTTTTGACTGGTTATTGTGCCTTAGAGAGGCAATCAAGATCTTTTTATCTTGAGTAGGTTTTTCAGTGGGTAACTGAGAAATACAAGATCTCTTTTGTGGCGGCATTGTTATTAGAGGTGAGGGTAAAGATGGGCCATCCTTTTGCTTCTCCTTTGTCTTGACATCAGGATCAGGACTTAGATGTTCTCTTGAGCTTCCTGGTATGTGTAGAGCCTGAACAGTCAGTTTGAAGAGACTGATGAAGTCTTAGTGGTAACTGCTGAAGTGGTTGGTTTTGATGTCAAGTGGGTGGCCGAGACAGATGTAGAAGATTTCTCTGGTGCAGCCACTGGGGTGGGTTGGAGAATTACCACTGTTTTGGGTTGCTGTGTAAGTATAGTCTCCGAACAGGCCAAAGAGACAGAGGCTGATGAAGTCTTAGTGGTGACTACTGAAGTGGTTGTTTCTGATGTCAAACAGGTGGCCAAGACAGATGTAGAAGATTCCTCTGGTGCAGCCACTGAGATAGGTTGGAGAACTGCCAAGGATTTTGGTTGCTGTGTAAGTATCACAATTTCTGGAAATTGTGGCACAGGCACAGGAAAATTGATGTGTGAAAGCCCACAGAGTCAAAGACAAAGAAGTATCTATGAGGGATGGGATTTTCTTGGATTAGGTAAAGGTTTCCCTTCCTCAACAGCCAGTCGTATCCAACTCTAGGGTTCAGTGTTCATCTGTTTCAAAGCCGAAGAGCCAACGCTGTCTGCTTCTGCAGATGTTTCCATGGTCATGTGGCAGGCATGACTAGACACTAGAGCGCACAGAACACTCTTACCTTCCCACCAAAGTGGTCCCTATTTATCTACTTGCAATTTCTTGCTTTTGAACTGCTAGGTTGGCAGGAGCTGGGACAAAGATGGGAGCTCATTCTGTCCCATAATTCTTCATTCTGGAAGTTCTACTTGACAGACAGGTATCTAAAATACATCCACATGTGACTAACCTGGGAGAAAGGCTTTAACTGGAAAGTTTTGAGCCCCCAGTGTCCTGGTGACTAACCTTGGCACTCCAGGTGCTCTTGGATTTCAATTACCAGAAGCCCAAGTCAGCAATCCTGCTGATCAGGGCTTCTGGGAACTGAGGTTCCAGAATAGCTGGAGTACCAAGGTTAGCCATCACTGCACCTAGTAGATTCCTGTTTAGAAATGAGGTTTCCAGCTCACTGGGGCAGAAAAAGGAAGCATGGACAGAGATAGGCCTTCTAATTCATGTGGCCCCCACCTTTCCAAGGACATTTAAGAAACAAAAATGGTCACCCCTTTGAAGCTGTTGGGACAAAATGGCTACCCCATTGTGCAGACAGGGCAAAATGGCCGTTCAGTCCTCGAAGCTGACTGAGAGTGTGTGACCTGGCCCCCGGCTTGAAAAGGTTGGGAGCCTGTCTTAAGAATCTTGATTTTAGTATCTGATCAATAAACCACCCCATCCACTCAAGATGAATAAAAAGCTGTTTGGTCACTGACCCAGCCTCGGGAAAATGAAACTTACATAAGAACTTGACATTTCTTGTCCAGAAAATAAAAGCTGATAATGATACAGCCTTCAAACAATCCAGAACATTGATTAAAAGCACTGACAAAGATGAAGAAATTTATTAAATTCTTAACATATAAATATATTATGTACAAAAATGTGAAAAATCAAGGTGCTACACAGATATTCCAGGAACTAGGCATTATGCTTGTGGACTATATTACCACTGAAGTGACACCCACTGTTGCGAAGAATGGTAAGTAAACAAGTCATCCTTTTGGTAGTTATTACTAGTAGAATAATGAGCTAATTTAGTCCAATTGTGGAAAATTATCTACCCATGAAGAGAAGGCAGAGCTGTGTAAAACCAAACACTAGCTCTGGACATACAGCTTTGTTGAAGATTCAGTATGGAAACAGATACGTAGCAAGTAGAATTTAGAACAAACCACAAAAGTGCTGAATTTTAAAGTATATAATTCCTGTCTTCCATATTTGCGCACTTCACAAATCAGTCTTCTCCATTACAGCAACACCTATCTATCTGAAGCACGTTGACATCTGGCAGTAATTGTAATTTTTCATAGTATTTCTAGAGCAGTCTAACTGGCTTCAACAAAGCTTTACAGATACTTCTGTGGAAGAGGAACATTATGGTTCACAACTGAAGACTTGTCCCCTGCATTGGTGAATTGACTGTACTGCCAAACTTTGGTGGGAAGAGAATGTTTTTGCCCCTAGTTAAACCACATCACAGATTCTGAAGCAGCTCAGATCCCAGTACAGTAAAACCTCATATAACACTAAAACCTGGTTCCACAAGTCTTGGTGTTATATGATTTTTAGTGTTATCTGATCCTCTATGGGATCCATAGAGATACACTGTAACCACACAGGCTTTAGCGGTTGTTATCTGAAGCATCCCATAGGATCTTAATGTTATCTGATGCAATTCTTCCCCCCCGATTCCTTAATGTTATGCGATTTTAGTGTTATTCGATACTAATGTTATATGAGGTATTACTGTATCTCTCTGGGTTGCCACTTTGAAAAGCAGACAACTACAGTCAAACCTTGCATAAAGAGCGCCTCGTTTAAAGAGTAACTCACTTAAAGAGCAGAATTTTCTCTGAATGCTCGCTTCGCTTAACAAATAAAACCAACCCAAAACTTGCTTAACAAATAAATCAGGGTTGGCAACCCCCCCCCCCCCAGTCACAATTGGTCACTTACAATGGTGTTTCGCTTAAAGAGCAAACTCGCTTAAAGAGCAATCCTGTGGAACACATTATGCTCTTTAAGCGATGTACAACTGTACTTGAAAGTTAACCAGCTATGTAAACCTGGAATATACAGTAATACCCCGGATAACGATTGCACCGGATAAAGCTAAAATCGCATAACGACGACAAATTTGGGGGGAAGATTTCCACCGGATAACGCTCATTTTAGCATTATCAGATCCATCGTATTAAATGAGGCCACAGGTCCTCTCCCTGCCACTTCCCTCCTTCCTTTCCCCCACCCCCAGTTTGGGGACCCCCCCCCCCCACTGCCTGCTCGGAGAGAATCCACCCCAGCTATACCTTCTGTTGCTTTGGAGTTCCGACTGTGTTTTTGTCTTTCACTTCCTGTATTGACAATACAGAGAGGGGGAAGAGAGAAAGGTGATTGGTTCTCTAGAGAACCAATCACGTTGCTCTCTTTCCTCCTTCCCTGTAGTTAAATGTACAGAGAGGGAAATAAAAAGAGACTTCAACGGGGAAAAAAGGCCTCGATCGGAGCGTGCAGGTAAGCATGGAGTAAAGACTGCAGTAGAATGGGGGAAAAGGTGCTTTCGCCCGATCCTACTGCAGTCACAGCGGGGGGGGGGGGGGGCTTTAAAGGCACCCCACTGCCTGCTCGGTTTGTCCCTGAAGTCAGGGCTTTTTTTTAAAGCGTTGTTCGATGCATGCATTGGACAACGCTAAAAACCGGATAACGTTAAGACTTGTGGAACCAAGTCATAACGTTATCCAGGGTATTTCTGTAGTAGTAGCTTTTGTTTCAGAGTGGGAAGTTGTAGTAACTGCTGAAGGACATAATTAAAGAGCTGGAAAAACCAGTTTACCACATTAAAGGAAACAATTTAGCATCGGCTAATATAAAAACATAACCAGCTTTGTTTAAAAATAATTTTAAAAGCACAGTAAATATATAACTTCCAGAATTCTGCAAAAGGTATTTAGAAACAATGCACTTCCTTGCTGCCCCAGTCACTTTGGTCTACCATAGTTCACTCTTTCGGTCATTGGTCCCTTATTTTGGCAGAGATTACTCAGACTACAGTTTCAACTCTTAAAACTCAAAGTGCCAGGAAATCCAGCTGTGGTAATCATCATCAGGACAACTAGTCAACATCAGGACTAGTTGCTGCTTTAAAAAAAAATAAAGTAAAAAGAAGCTTATTTTCCTCTTGCATCAAGAGGTTTTAAGATTAGCAATAACTTACACAAACAGAAGAAGAAAATTATAAAATACTTACCAGGAGTTATCAGAAGAATGCATTTTGTTACTTAGCATCTTGAAATCTTCCTAAATATATTCCTTACTCATGTTTTTCACAATATATATATTTTTGCTGTAGGATTCCCAACTCATACTTTTGAAAAACATTAATCTAAAATGTTGTCTGGTAAAAATGCATTGCAAGAGAACCTTTAGTGTCTTTACAGTTTTAGTTTTATAGCTTTAGTTCCAGAGTACAGCAGAGACTGACAAAATTTCAACTTATAGAATTAGCTGACGTTCCTATACATACAAACATATTTTTCATTACAAATTTAACTTTTGCTTATAAGTTACATCAGACCTTATACATATTTAAAATAATTTGATTACTGTACAAAACTCATATTAAGGCGCTGCATGTTATTACAATACAGAATATAAAGAAGTCTAAGCAGCCAACCTGAAAAGAAGCTGGCTTTGTTACAAGTACATTAAAATTAACGAACTATTTTAACCAAGCCTCACTGTTGTACAATGCAAATTAAGAGATAATGGGATGTGTTCTCTCCTTGCAGTTTAAAATCTGCACTTTAAACTTTCATATTGGGACAAATAACCTAAGTGAAAATTTGCTAGCTCAGACACTGTGTTATTGATTTACAAAGTTCTGCAAATCCACAACTTGGTTATCCCCCCAAAATAATTTTAAATATGAATCTAACTTCCTTTTTTCATCAAACTGGTCTGTTTAAACAAAGGAACAAAAATTAAGAATTATGCTTTCCCACTTCAGTGTCAAAAAGTGAATGTTTTATGCAGGGGCGTAGCTACCGCCGTATCTGCCGTATCAATTATACGGGGCCCCCGAGCCACGGGGCCCCCCAATGTGCGTAAACAAAAATTAATAAAAACTTCCCAAATTTTAATTATGATGAATAAATATTTCTTTTATTTTTATGAATTTTTTTTTCTTTTGTGAGAAATCTTTACCCTTCCTAAGGGCCCCCAAACAAATTTTTATACGGGGCCCCGCCAAGGCACGCTACGCCTCTGGTTTTATGCAACTGACATGAATTATGACACACACAAGCTGAATTTTAGTGCAGTCTTCATAAACAAACAAACAAGGTAAACCGTTACGAGTAACAATAGTAAGAAGTTCTGGTAGATCCTCAAAAAGACATGAGTCCTTTTATAAGTACTTACTGCTACTAATAAAACCAGTCTGTTACTTTCATACGTTGGCTGCTGACTAGGAAGTCTAGTGTCGCTTTATAGTTTAATGAGATTGCTCCCGCACTGAGTAGCTGACCTATACTACTTTATTATGTTCCCTCTTCACCCTTGTCATTATCGGTCTGGCCATAATTTACTGAGTTTTAGTAAATTACAACTCTAGCAGAGGGTATTTTATATCCTTGTAACGAGGCTATCCCTCTTTTTCTTGTAAATATTAACATTGCATTTTATTTTCACGACACTAGGTTTTAGTAATTATTGAGGGATCTTAGTAATATTGTTTTTTAGATAGGCACCCTGCTGTTTTATGTCAATTCCCAGTAGGTTTTAGTATTATAGTTTCCTTTTATTACCCTTGTCCAGTCTAGTTTAGGATGTGGTGTTTATGTTTTTGTGTGTTATGCTGGTCATGGACTGTAAATAAAATAAATTGAATTGAATATATTTATATTTCCTGGTGCTCCAAACAGATTTCAATCACTTCATGGAAATAATTTACAACTTATAAATAATATTTGTTATTCAGTTTTGATCAAAAATCCTGCTAAGTTTATACATCAGGTTTTTCAAGAAAAACATTTCCAAACCAAACAGCCGTTTGATCCAGTGGAAGCCAGTTTCACTGTTAAGCTATTTTGGAAAGCCAGTGCAATTTCTGCTAAAGGCAAAGAAATGAACTGATAGACCAAGTTAATGTATGCTGTGTTGCGCCTCTAGGCTTCCATGTGCTCTTTATTCAAAAGCTATAGCAACTTTGTACCCTTAATGACTAGACTGATTCCCCCACCCACCCCGTCAAACTAACTGGAGCAGAGTAGCATATGCATCTCCCAATAAAAAACTAAAAAGGTGATTCTTAAGAAGAACAACCAGCTGTGGAAAATGCAGAACAGCAAAAAGAACAACTGAATGCATGCCAAAAAACAAAAACAAACAAACAAACAAACAAAAAAACAAAGATAGTGGGGAAAATGTTTGGACCAGAACACTGCATACTCTTGGTGCAAGAACAATTAATAAGCAAAATCTCATGTAAACCAGAAACTGAAAAAGCATATTTTAATTGAACAAGTACAGAGCAGTTTCATTAGTCATCTGGATAAAGAAAGACAGGCATTTAGTTTGGACAGCAATACATAGGTATATTCTAAATAAGTCATCCTTACTACCAGCTGACAATTCATCAATCATTTATCTTCTCTGAAGTTTCCGCAAAGACTGCTACGTCAGAGTAAAGGCAGATCCTCTTAACATCATCCCAGTACTCACGATTTAGTAAGTGGAGCTGGGAAAGCCCAAGCAGTGCAGTCTGAGATAAAATGGTAATTAGAAGTTTTATTTCCACCCTCCAGCTTTAAGTTATTATTAACTTATTTCAATCTTGTGAATGTACTTCAAAAACTAGACTATCACAAGGAAAATTGAGACAAGTCCACCCATTTCATCAAGTTCAAAACAGAATGGAAGAAAGGCAAATCTAATTTAATATGTGCAAGGAGAACCTGTGGCCATATATTAACTACTCTTTGTATTTTTGCTGCACTTGGTGAAAAACCAAACCTATTGACTTGCCCAGTCAACTGAAATATCTACCATTCATCAATTTTCACGAGGAGCCCAGAGATGTAAATAGTTATCAAATGAAAAGCACAGTACAATACATTTACAAATATCAACAGACCAAAAAGTAATCATTACTGGGTATTTTTGCTCTCCTCTATAAACCAATTCTGTAAAAATAAAAATGTCTGCACGGTCTCCTAATTGGCTTTTAAACAGTTCCCTTCTTTATCTAGAACCCTTTTGCATATGCATGTTATCTAGCTATATATAAACTGGCCTGGGTGGAAAAGGACCAGTTTCCACATCACTTTTAAAGTCTTTATTAGAGGGGGAAAAAGATGAAGCTCAATAAATAAATTCTCCAGGGATTTCTTGTAATAAAGGTTCCTCAAATTTAAACAGTTTGGAAATGGTTTTGGGTTCAACTATGTTATCCTTTTCTGACTGCCTACATTGACCTAGGGTATAAGAAGTGACTACGATCAATTCTTCTGTAACTACAGATTCTTCTGGTTTGTCTTCATCTGCAGAATATTCGGAAGTAGCATCTTCTTCAGTTATAATGATGGTATCTACCTCTTTTTCTCTATTTTTAATCCAGAACATTGTATCTGGAATAACAGTTTGTGCTAGCCAAGAATGTTGCAAGCATTCTTCAGCTGTCGCCCGTTCCCTAAAAAAGAAAAATTGAGGGGGGGGGGGGCTTAAAAAGGCAGGGCAAAAGAATTACAGTAAAACCCCGACTTACATATGCCTCAAGTTACATAAAATTCAACTTGCATAATGATTTTGTGCTAAAACCATGTCTCGATTTACGTAAATGTCCCAATTTACGTATCATGATTTCCTATGGGTTTGCTTCGAGCTACATAAAAAAAAAATCATTTTCCTATGGGTTTGCTTTGAGTTACGTAAAAATTCATTTCCCTATGGTTTTGCTTCGATTTACATAAAAAATTCATTTTTCCTTTGGGTTTGTTTCGAGTTACATAAATTCTTCCCCCCTATGAATTTGATTCGAGTTACATAAAAAACTGATTTAAGCAAAAGACTATGGAACAGACTTTTTAGGTAAGTAGGGTTTTTACTGTAGATAAAATAGATAACTTGGAATGAATTCCCCTTTATTCAAACAATCACATTATAGTGGGTGAAGCTCATTAAATTTTATAAAGGGTGCCTCCCACCGAACTACCCATGGAGTCTTGTTAGTCCCAGAAAGCAACTGGCATAGCTTCCTCATTTTTCAAAGGAGCAATGGAGATAAGGAAAACTCCTCTCTTGCCTTCTCTACTTGGGGGAATTCAGGCAAATTCTGGGACTGGAATTCCAAAAAATCCTGAAATCTCATCTGTAGTAGCCAATCTGTACGATGAGTATCTGCACACACATCATACTCGGATAACATTTTGTAGCCACCATATGCAAGGCCTATACAGTAATACCCCGGATAATGTTATGACTTGGTTCCACAAGTCATGACGTTATCCGGTTTTTAGTGTTGTCCGATGCATGCATCGAACAACGCTAAAAAAAAAAAAGCCCTGACTTCAGGGACAAACCCTGACTTCAGGGACTTCAGGCAGGGAAAGAAAGAGACCTCCCTGCCTTTAAAGCCACCCCCACCGCTGTGACTGCAGTAGGATCGGGGACGCTACTGCAGGCTTCCCTCGCTGCTTCCCTTCCCTTCTCCGACTGCCAGCTGATCTGGAGGCTTGTGTTTTTAAAACTAAAGGGAAGGGGAAAAGAGAGAAATGTGATTGGTTCTCTAGAGAACCAATCACCTTTCTCTCTTTCCCCCTCCCTATTTTTCTCAATACAGGAAGGCAAAGCAAAAACAGATCGCTCAGTCGGAGCGTGCAGCTCAAGAAGATTAGGTAAGCAGGGCTGGGCTGGATTCTCTGTGGCCGAGCAGGCAGTGGGGTGGGTGTGGGGAGTCCCCAAACTGCTGGGGGTGGGGGTGGGGAAGGAGGGAAGTGACAGGGAGAGGAGCTTTGGCCTCCTTTACTTCTTTATGACGATGGATCGGATAATGCTAAAATCAACGTTATCCGGTGCAAATCTTCCCCCCAAATTTGTGGTCGCTATGCGGTTTTAGCGTTATCTGGTGCAATCGTTATCCGGGGTATTACTGTAATCTGAAATATTATAGAACAGAAGGTGCTTAAAATCCCATCCTAAATATTAGGACATCTCAAATACTGCTTTATATAAGCTAAATGTACAAATCTTGTTGGTACCTTATATGGTTCACAGTTATGAGTTAAAGCTTTTATTGTCAACTTACTCAGGTTTTTTAACCAGAAGAGATTTGATGAAATCCACAGCAGATTCAGATACAAGGTCAAAATCCTCAGAATAATTCAAATTCATCTGAGATATATTTAAGAAGGTTTCCTGCTTATCATTTCCCAAAAAAGGTGATACTCCTGTTAGCATGACATATGCTAGTACTCCAATGCTCCTAAGTTGAAAAGCACACATAAAAGACATAAGCTTCATAAAAGAAAAATCTGCAGTTTTTGAAATATCCAGGAAAGTTTTCCTTACCACATATCTGTTGCCGTGCCAATTGGATCATAACTCAGGACTTCTGGAGCTAAGATTAAGAAAAAAAGTAATTGCTATGTTTCCTACAAAAATATGAATTTATATTTAGATGCCAAGCAGACAGAATATTTCCATATGCTATCCGTATATGCATTTCTACAGCTTTTATCAATGATGGTATTAGAACTTTTATAACTTTTATAGCACAATTTAAATTAATTACAAAAGATATACATGTTTTTGAGGCATCCCTCATTTATTTGAACACTGACACAGCTTAATAACCATGATCATGCAAATTTAAGACCTTGACTGAAACCCTATAATTAACATTTTTGTTGTTGTTCAGTCGCACAGTTGATTCTGACCCTTTGCAACCCCATGGACTACTGTCCGCCAGGCACTTTTGTCCTCCACCATCCTCCTCAACTCACTCAGTTCTGTGCCCATTGTGTCCACAATACCATCTAGCCTTTTTCTTTTGCCCTCCACCTTTCCCAGCATCAAGGCTTTCTCAAGTGAATCCTCTCTTCTCATTAGATGTCCAAAGTACTTTAGCTTCATCTTTATTATTTGACCTTCTAAGGAGCAGTCAGGGGTGATTTCTTCTAAGATTGACCTATTTGTTCTCTTCGCTGTCCAGGGGACTCTCAAAACTCTCCTCTAGCACCACATCTCAAAGGCATCTATTCTTCTGCGCTCAGCTTTCTTAATGGTCCAGCTCTCACAACCATACATTGCCATCGGGAATACCATTGCTTTGACTATACAAATTTTTGTTTGCAATATGATGTCTCTACTTTTCACTATGTTCCCCAGGTTTCTCATCGCTTGCCTCCCAAGAATCAGTCACCTTTTTATTTCATGGCTGCAATCACCATCTGCAGTGAGCTTTGATCCTAGGAAAGTAAAATCTGTCACTGCTTCTACTTCTTCCCCATCTATTTTCCAGGGACTGAAAGGGCCTGTTGCCATGATCTTGGTTTTCTTGAGATTGAGTCTCAAGCCAGCTTTTGCACTCTCTTCTTTCAACCTAATTAGGAGCTTCTTTAAGTCCTCCTCACTTTCTGCCATTAGGGTGGTATCATCTGCATATCTCAAATTGGTAATGTTTTTCTGAGCAATTTTTATCCCAAATTCTGATTCCTCCATCCCTGCATTGCGCATTATGTTGAATAAGCAGGGTGACAAAATGCAGCCTTGTCTTACTCCCTTTTCCTATTCCAAACCACTCTGTCCTTCCGTATTCTGTCCTAACTGTTGCTTCTTGATTCATGTACAGATTTCTTATGAGGTATATAAGGTGTTCTGGTATTCCCATCTTTTTAATTACTACTAATAATAATAATTTTGTGTCCAAATTATTCTGGGTTGAAAGGATTTTTGCTGGAGGAACTCCGCTCAGGGAACGTCCAAACAAGGCTCCTCTTGTGTCCTCACAGATCTTTTCCCATCTATCTGGTCCCTATTTATCTACTTGCAATTTCTTGCTTTCGAACTGCTAGCAAGAGCTGGGACAGAAATGGGTACTCAAACCATCATGCAGTACCTGGGTCTTGTACTGCCGACTTGCCGGTCTTCCAGCTAACAAGGCAAGCTTTTTAACCACTGAGTCACTGCAACCCTAACATATCTAATATTTCTATGGTATTAGCCTTGACAATCACAGTAACAATATACCAATAACTTACCAACATACTCAGGTGTTCCCATAATTTCTCTTAGTTCTTCACTATTCTTCATCACTCTGGAAAGGCCAAAGTCAACTATCCTAATATCTCCCAATGGAGATTCGTTCGTTAGTAGAATATTCTGGGGCTGAAAAACAAGTGAGTGGAAATTAACTGTGGGAAGAATGTAGCTTATTAAAACTTTATATCTCTCATAATTTACCAGCACATGACTGAGAATGTTTTTGTACAGGCCATTGCCTGTAGAAAAAGAGAACAGGAAAGTTTAACAGGAAGTTTTGATTTACATCTAAAAGCTTTAATAAAAAATATGAGTCAAATTAAACAGTATTTTAAAAACCACAAGCACACAAAAGCCTAGCCTTGCTTTCCTCTACCAAAGTGTGCTACATCATGACCACATGAGCTATATAGCTTATTATTTTCTGTCTCACAGTCCATTACATAAAGGCCATTTGAGATATTCTATTACTTGTGATTTGAGCACCATTTTCCCACTTTAGATTCAAACTTGGGTTCCCACCAATTCAGCAAGCTTTAAAGCAGTGGTGCCCAATCTAAGGCCCGGGGGCCGGGTGCGGCCCCCGACGCGAATTCATCCGGCCCACGAAGCCCTCGTCGCTCCTGAAAGTGTCTCCCAAGTACCATAAACCGGTCTTTTACTTTCTTGCAGACCTCCTATACTCCTGATGGCGAACCTTGGCACCCCAAGTGTTGCTGGACTTCAATTACCAGAACCCCAAGTCAAAGCTCCTGGTGATCAGGGCTTCTGGGAATTGAAGTTCAAGAACACCTGGAGTGCCAAGGTCAGCCATCACTGTCTTATCCCAAAATACAATTTCTTCCCTATGGTTTCTATAGACCACATTTCATAACAACTTCCATCCAACATAAGTTGACTATAATCACCTCAGGCGCAGCCATATATTCTTCCAATGGTTTGACTGAAATAGCAATCCAAAACTCACAAAACAGCATCTAACTGCCTAAAATAGGCCTCTAACGTGATTTTTGTCGAGTAGAAACGTGATTTTTGTGAGCTCTGGGTCAGCATTTCAATCAAATCCTTGCAAAGAAATATGGCAGCTCCTGAGGGGCAGGTTATAGGCAACATTTTACTCCTTTCCTCAAGAGGTTCTCTCAAATTCAAAGTGCTGATTAGAACCTAAAAAGTCCCATATGACTTGGGTCCAGATTATTTGAAATATCATATCATCCTATACAAACCCACACAGGTTTTAAGTTTTGCTATAGAGGCCTTTCTCACGTGCCTTCAGAAAAGGCCTTCTTTGTGGCTATGCTTAGGCTCTGGAACTCCTTTGCCGAAAGAGGTCATATGTGCTCTAGCCTGCTAGTCTTCAGCAATTAAGAGCTTTCAATGATAAAAATTCAACTGATGTGCTATTTTCATGGTTTCAAGGTAAATTATTAGTATTATAAATTTTAAATTGCATTCTAAACATATAATTGCACTCTATTTTAATGCTAAATTCTCCATCGCTTTAAATGGTTCTATAAACGACCTTGTTCTATAAACTACCTTGGTTTCCAGTTGTAGACAAAAAAGCAGCATATAAATAAAATAAAGTAAGTATTACTTATTAAGAAAACTCAAATGCCTTACACCATTCTCCTACTTATGTTCTATCTCCACCTATAATTCTGAGCAATGTATAGCAGTGGTGGCAAACCTTTTAGAAACCGAGTGTCCAAACTGCAACCCAAAACCCACTTACTTATCGCAAAGTGCCAACACAGCAACAGGGGAGGAAGGAAGCACTCCCATTGGGCTGCTGGGCGTAGGGGCGGGGTGAACTCTGTGCTGCGGGAAAGGAAGAAGCACTCTGATTGGGCTGCTGGGCATAGGGGCAGGGTGAACTCTGTGCTGAGGTGACGGCACAGGTGTCCACAGAGATGGCTGAGTGCCACCTCTGGCACACGCGCCATAGGTTCGACAGCACTGATCTATAGAATAGTCTCTACTGGGCTGGGGCTGGGGCCAGCTCATTCCAAGAGTATCAGATAGCTTGAAGCACAGAATACTGGTGATAGATATTAGAGGAAGAGAAAGTGAGTTCAACTGAAAGATAACATGACACAAGTCCTGGCTGAAAGTTATTAAGTAGGAAAAAACCCTACTCCATAATAAACCAGCAGAATAAACAAGATTAAACCCTTGGAATCTCCGCGTGTACTTTTTAGGGTAGGAAATTGGTAATTTCCAGAAAAATAGGAATCTGTTACTTTAGTGGCGAGTTTAAAATCAACTAAGAGCTTGCTGCTGCCTCAGATCTACAAACTTTATCTTGAGTAAGATAATAAAGCAAAACTTGAATCTTACCTTCAAATCAAGGTGAACGACATTATTCCGATGTAAAAATGAAACTCCTTCTAATATTTGCCTCATGAGACACTTAACATCTTTTTCTTTGAAGGCGTCTTCTCTCTCAGCTACACACTGGTCAAAGATTTCTCCTCCAGCAGCACTGAGGAACAGCAAATTTATTTTTTCATTTCCCAGAAGATGAAGAGATATCACACCCGATGAGTCACTTCAATGTTTGAAGATCTAAAACTAATTATGTGCCTTGAAGAATCTTAACTCACATCCATATTTTTACATCTTATTTGAATATATACATTAAAACAGAAACATTAACAAACATTTGATAAACATTTTATTACTATTTTATCTACTATGTACATGTAGCAGTGGGTTTTATCTATATTCAAAGAAATGCATAATGGTAGCACTGTAGAAAACTGATAAAATTAACATGTTGAACAATACTGAGAACAATGCTTAGAATGACAAAGTACATTTCAACTAAAGAAAATAAAGTTTTCATAGGCCAAATTCAACTACGTATGCCAGAAATTATGATTACATTTCAATTATTTTCAAAATCAGCATTCTTTTAAACATAAAGGTTGCTTCTGGCACATAGGCTAATTAAATCTCCAGGTAGTCAAAGCAACTGGAGGAGGAATTTCAGCCAAAATTTTTCAATAAGGAATAGTGCTCCCAGTTCTGGAAGAAACCCTGAATGCAGTTTTCCACGAAAGCACATTATCTAACCAGGAGAAAACCGAGAGAAGGTGCAGTTCTAGAAAGTGAAATGAATACTGCTCTGAAAGTACTAGAAAGAAATCATCAAGAGTTGATAGGATATTGATATATCTGTCAAAATTGTCAGAAGAAAATGTCAACAAATAAGGAAGACATTCTGGCAATTCATAATATACATTCCAATCATAAACAAAGGAGGTGCCATGGAGTGCACTAACTATAGGACCACTGTTTTAATTTCCCATGCAAGCAAGGTAATGCACAAGGTGTTTCAAAAAAAGCTTTAACCTTTTTTTAACCTGAGAAATGTCTGATGTTCATGATGGATTCTGAAAAGAGGCACTCAAGAACATATCGCAAATATCCACTGTGTCCAGAATGTACTAAAGAAACTGGGCCACAGCGCCAAATCATTCGGCCCCTGCCCTCGCTCCAATCACCACCACCACCAGAAGTGGACGCATTTACGTCAGCATTTATGGCAGAGGGACCACTAGTCCGCCCTCCTCAACTGTTTGCGGAAGCATGACCCAGGCCCCGACTTAAAAAGGTTGCCAACCGCTGTTCTATATCATTAGAGTGATCTCTTTTTGTAAGTAATTGCCTAGTCTCCTTGGAAATTCTGTTTTGCGAGTGATTTCCAGAAGCAAGTTCCACCTTTTTAACACAGTTGTTGATCTGGTTGATGATAAGTTCATACTCCTCTGTAACATGTTACGCTTACCCAGTCTCTATTTTCTCCAGCTCTCCTTGAAGGAGATTGGAATAAACGACAGGTCTTTTCTTTGGGGTTTTGGTGGCTTTCATCTTTCTACTTTCACGAAACAGACAATGGTCACTTCCCATGTTAAAGGGGGTAATGACTGAAATACCATGTAGTATGTGTCTTCTATTAACTATAATGTAGTTGATATCATTTTTTGTTTTTGCATTTGGGTTGACTGAATATCAAATGAAGAACTGCATATAAAATCAGGTGCAAAACAAGCATCAATGTTGATTGAGTTTGCAAGATATCAGTGTGCCGCTTCAAAGATGTCAGGTGGATGAAAGCTATCACAGAATGGATACCAGTTGACATAAAGCAACCACTAGGAAGGGCAGCAACCAGATGGGAAGACCAGTTCATAGAGCAAAGTTCTTGAGGCCCTGGATAAGACTGACAAGGGATCTCAAACAGTGGAAGATGATACTTCGATTCACCATGTCAACCTGATGTGTGAAACACGGATCAACCAAGTAACCAAGTAAGTATTCTAAGCATAACTAGTCACAGATAAGAAGATAGTAATGAACATTTATAGTAGCTGTTGCATTCAGAGAAAATATTATTCCCGTTGCATGGTTGAATTAACTTTCCCAAGTAAAATCTATGCCAGTCATTCTCAACCTATGGCCTGTGGACCAAACCTGGCCCCCAAAGCATTTCATCAGGCCCTCGCCAAACCCAGAAGCAGAAAAAAACTGCACGCCACGCATGTGCAGAACACTGCTAAATACATCTTGCACATGTGGGGCACACATTTTATTTCCACTTCCGGGTGGGCGGAACCACGCGAGCAGCCCGATCAGCTACCTAGGAGGCGTGGTCAGGCCCGTGACTCGAAAGGGTTGAGAAAGCCTGGTCTATGCCATAAATAACAGTAAACAGATGTTGAAGGACCTGCTGAATATATAGGGGTCTGGGGAGGTTTGGAGGGAGAGAGATCCCTTTCATAAATGTAGCTCCATTTACAGTAGGTCCTTTGTTTTCCATGGGGTCTTTCTTGCTGCACACCACAGCCTATTCTAGAAATGGAAACATACCCCTACATCCTACATACCCACAGAAAGGCAAAAATTATATACTTCTTTTGCACAAAAACACTATTTCCTATCTTGTTGATGCCAAGAATAGTGAATTGTGTTCTTAAGTAATCAGAAAACACAGTCTTGATTATACTATCTATGCAGTAATTTCATGGGGCAATTAAAGAGCTGTACTTGAACATACTTTTAAAATTTGAGCTCACTTTCCCACAAAGCTTGGTAACAAGTATGACGCTGGTTAAAAGGAAGATTACAGTCATAAAAATTGAAAAATAGATATTTTGTGTTTAATTCATCACTTTCGTAGATATAGGCATGTATTGAATTTTTTTTTTAAAAAACTCACACACACACACTTGTGGCCAGTCCAGAACATGAAACAGAATAAACAGGTGATAATCATAAAATATCATTCACTGTAACTTTTCTCATTCAATAAAATACATTATTATAATATTCATACTTACTATTCCAATACTAAAATCATTTCTGTTGGTGTTTCATATACTTCGTACAAACTGATAATCCAATCATTGCATTGTGCCAGTTCCAGAACGCCAATCTCATGAATTATCTCCAAGCGGCAATCTTGGCCTTTTCGTCGTTTCCTCATGAATTTTGCTGCAAATTCTTTTTCAGTCTCTTTATTTACACATTTCTTTACCACTGCAAATTTCCCTCTAAAATAAGAAAAGAAAAGAAAAAAATGAATTAAATACAGATCTAGACTTCATTTGGCTACAATGCTAGGGACAGGGCGATTTTGTTTACAATTTCACGAATAAATCAAAGTGATTGCATAATGTGAGCTTTGTCTAAATCAGGGGTTCTCAAGGTTTTTGTGCCATGGGCTGGACAACTCCCCCTCAGGCAGCTGAGCAGGCTGGACATTTGGTTTTCCCCTGCCACAAAACGTGGTGGGCACATTTGAGCATGCGTCTTTACGGCTATCATAAATGCATCTACTTCTGCCAGTGGGGTCGTGTGGGCCGGATGGAACCCCGGTCTAAATGCACCCAGAGATGCTACCTTTCCTCCTCAAAAAAAGCATTTAGGAAACATTCATGACGTACAAGCCAAAACCTGATTTTTCATTAATAGTATAGCTTCATTGAGCAAGAATATCTTCATAAAATAATTCTTTATCAATTAAAAAAACAAGAGTGCTACTTTTTAACTATTATGGCTTGGAAAGTTACCCGAGATATCACAAAGCATGCATATTTCAGTAACATCTTATTTCTTTTAAGTCTTCGTATTCCGTTAGAGACCATTGCATAGCTACCAGTACAACAGGAATACTGGCAAGTGTGGACATATTTTACAGAAGATTGTTGTGCATACTGGTTCTCTGGACATGTGCAGTGTGTTATATATTTAACTGACATTACCTTAATACCTTGTCTCCAGAATCCATTTGATTACCAAAGAAGCAGTATGAAAAGCTACAAAGAACGCCATTATAACAGTGTTATATTGAGCTCTGACTTTCCAGATGTTTTAGGATTTCAGCTCCCAGCTCCTGACTACTGAAGGTTCTGGGTTCTAGAAATCCAAAATATTTAGAGGACCAAAAGCTAAAATCCACAATGAAAGCTCTGGGTGTCCTAATGGGCGAACGAGTCATGGTGCATATGTACTTCTCCAATTAGAAGAATTACTTTCTGTCACTACAAAAATATAAAAAAGTTTGCCTGAAATTATATGTGAATTGATGCAGACAGTGACTCAGCATGGAGTTTGGACCAATTCTGAAGAATCTTCCCTTGCCATAGACTAGGCATTTGCAACCTATGGCCAGTGGGCCTGCCCTGGCCCCCAGTGCCACTCCATCTGGCCAACGGCAATTATCCCCGAAATAGAAGCACATTCGCAAACGCGCCCACTGCCATTGCATCTGGCCTGCTCAGCTGTCTGAGTACTCCGGCCCATGGCATGAAAAAGCTGAGAACTCCTGCCATAGGACCAAAAGGTTCTAATATCACCTTGGTAAGTTTAATAATATACAGTATGTTACTTTGATAACTGTTAAGTAGTCATGCTACAGTTGCTAAGCGTTTCAGCACTGGGCGACTAGTTGATGACACAAGTGCCATGTGCCAACAGAGCTCAAATTCATTGCACAAAGCGGAGAAGCAGCAGGAAAATTTAAAAGCAAAGCAATCTTGGTTGGACAAGGCTCTCACCGCCTTGGGACTTGGCGGAGGCTGTCTAAAACACCGGGAAAAAATGCCACTGCAACCTCACCTCTGGTCCCTGGCTGGAAATTTTGGGGGTGGGTCCAGCCACTGGTTGAGAAAACCTGGACTACAACTTCTCCCATGCTGCATTGAACATGTACCCTGTAAAAGACCCTTTTTAAAAACTTTATTTTTGATGTGTGATGTTTTAAAAGTTGAAGTTTGATATTTGAAATGTTATTGTTTGATTTAACACATCCCTGCACACTATTTGCCATTAAGGTGCACTTTATAAAGAATTTTGAACAAAAAAAAAAGTGGGTGGGTGGGTGGGTTTGGGCTTTTTTCTGAAGTCCGGAACGGAATATTTGGTTTTCAATGCATTTCTATGGGAAAATGTGTTTCGCTTAAAGAGCAACTTGCTTAAAGAGCAATCCCATGGGACGCATATGCGCTTTAAGCGAGGTTCCGCTGTACGTCAACACTAATTCAGTTCAACTGATGTGTGACTTCTTAAATTTAGGCTTTCTGCAGTGTGGCATTCTAGCTTGAAGAATCTTTACTCTTCAAGGAGTTCAACCAAATAACCATAATGATGGCATCTCTTCAGCTTACGCTCTACTGATGTGAAGACTTTTCATGATACTGCTGACATCTACATAGTAAATATTCTAATATTACTATTTTATAGGAGCTGTACATAGTCCTCCATGTAAAGGGTTTAACACTGCATAGAATAATGGAGCATACAAAATACGCAGCCTGCTCTATTATATGAAAATTTCATGAAGCATCAGAGCTGTTGGATAAATTCATGTATACTCCACAAGCCCAGATGTGACATATTTTTCAAAATCCTCTTAGAAATACTGTATGCATTTTTTCAATATCACAGGAAAATTCACCTGGTTTATCAACTGTTATACTGTCAGTGTTTAAACTGGTTACAGAATAACTATTAGACAATTAACTTTCACGAGTCCAGAATTATTGAGGCTCATTATTTGTGTGGACGGCAGGACAAGAACCATTCGATTGAAAACTGAAACTTCCTAAGAACTCTTAACAAATGTTTAATTCTAAATTATGCTTTTAACTTGTTTAGTACAATTTGAACATACTTAAAACTTGTATTACTTTAAGCTTCTGAAAACTTATTCATCAAGTCTTTTCCTCACCTAAAATAATCCCAAAGACTGTAGTCCTACACATACATCCTTAGAGATATAAACTCCAATGAATTCCATAGCACTGTAATTAGTTCCAAAAAAGTGTAAAGTGGAGGGTGTGGGAATTTAAGAAGCAGAAGGATGGAGCACTATGGGAATACAAATTATTTCCTTCCAATAAAAGAAAGTGTTCATTGGACGTGGGCTATTTACAGTTAAAGAAAATACTTTGTAAACTTAAAGTATTTCATTACTGAAATGTGATGTTTGCAGTAGGACACTGATAAAAAAGTCTTAATGGTTTAAAATGAACTTCAGATTTGTACTAGAGAAAACTCAAGGTCATTTCTCCAGACAACTAACCTCAAAGGCATGGTTTTAGCTGGCATGTATCCTGGCAGAAAGAAAAGAAACAAAGACCCTAGTGATTTGCAAGTCAAGCTCGATAAGCAAAATGCTTTTACGTCACATGTTTACTCACTTTCTAGTTGTCATGGGTTCCACCAGTGAACAACTGAGAATGTGACATTGAATAATCATTTCCAAAGTAATCTACACTTGCGGACTGTAAACTTAATAATGGTAATTTCAGTAAAGAAATTAATCTTTCTGAAGGGAGTAAAAAAATACAAAACCAAAGGAACTGCATTAGATCAAGGAAATAACCAATTCTATACTTCAGCTATGTATACAGTCTTTATTCACAACTTCCTCATACACATAGGATTTTAAAGTAAGGAACACCACAGCATGCTTGAAATCATCTATCTGACTGCCATAAGCACCTCAATTCTTAAACTTGCCTCTTCTTCAAATAAATGGTTCATTATCTGTGTAATTTCAGTCTAATCCTAATCCCAATTATAAACAATTCAAAAAGGCTTCCTCTCTAGAAACCTGGATTGTGCTTTTAGGAGTAGTTCTTACAAGATAAGTAAGTAAGTAAGTAAGTAAGTAAGTAAGTAAGTAAGTAAGTAAATAAATAAATAAATAAAGCAAGCAAGCAAGCAAGCAAGCAAGCAAGCAAGCAAGCAAGCAAAGAATTAAATATGTTAATCCTCATAACCATTTGTTTTCAACTGTTCTAAATATATTTAGTGAATACTCCCAGTTAGATTGTAACACGCTCTACAAGGGGCTGCCCTTGATGACCATTCAGAGGCTGCAACTGGTGCAGAATGCGGCAGCCCACACAGTAATGGGGTATGACCGTTATGACCATGCCGCACCATTGCTGCTGGAGCGGCATTGGTTGCTGGTCAGCCTCCGGGTGCAATTCAAGATGCTGGTTATGACCTTTAAAGCCCTACTTGGTAGTGGACCAGGTTAATTAAAAGATCGCGTCACCCTGACAACATCAGCCCACCCTGCTAGGTGGACCAGAGGGGCTCTCTATGGGTACCAATGGTTGGAGAGGCTCATCTCTCCAGCACTAGATGAAGGGCCTTTTCAGTATCCGCCCCTGGCCCTCTGGAACCTCCTGCCAACGGACCTCCACCTCCAACCACAACTGCCAGTCTTTAGGAAAGAGATAAAGACACGGCTGGCCCAGTGGGTCTGGGGTGCTGCTGTTGGATCTACTCCATCCCACTGGCTCTTATGAACATCTGACAATTTTATTATGGGGATTTTAGATATTTTAGATTCGAGTTTTTGTGATTTTAAAATTTTAGAGATTTCAGTATTTTTATGATGTTTTATCCATATGTATGGATTGCTGTAATGGGTTATGTTGGGGTTTCTTGTGTTGTTAGCTGCCCAGAGTTGCCTCGCCAAAGGGGCAGCTAAACAAGTCAAATAAAATAAATAATAAAAATACTTCACTTGTATTGTTCCACCTAAGATAACATATATTTATTACAGGGGAAAGGGATATCCAAGTTTTGCTTTTGACTGATGGTCTCTCTCTCTGCTCATAAACTTTTATAATCTGTTGAACTGGGTTTTTTGTGTGCTCTGCAGTTTACATGTGGCACATAAATATTGAATATAAGATATTGCCTTACATCACACTAGACAATTATAATTCGTAAAGTTCAGCACCACCCAAACTGACTGGGAATTATGTTTATTCTCTAATTTTTCACTTCTCCTTCATCTGACATAAATCCTACTTTCTCTATAATATGATCAGCATACAGAATGTATAAAGTGATAAAATGTACCCTTGTCTGGCATCTTTCCTGATAGGAAACGATTCTGTCTCTTCATATTCTGTTGTAACCATAGCTTCTTGTCCATAATACAGGTTAGACATCAAGATGCTGAAGTTTATTTTATCTTTCTGATTTATATTGCTGCCCAGCTGTGAAGACACTGGGCAGCTCACAGAAAATATAACCAATATCACATTTTAAAACCAATTTCACCAATTGGTTCACTAATTTCATTCAGGAAAAACCCAGTTTCTTATGATTCACAAAGTCAAAGGCTATGATGTAGTCTCATCTGTTCTTCTGAAATTATTTGGGACACTGTAGTAGCTGGTGGATATTTGTAATATGCTCTCAAATGTCTATTTCCTTTGGGAATCCAGGTTGAACACCATGCATTTCTGGCTTCATAAACAGTTTGAGCATCACTTTGTTTCCATGGGTAATAACACTAATGATCTTATACTTGCTGCACTTCTTGGCATCTCCTTCCTTGGGGATTGGAATTTATATTGAACATTTCCAGTCTGTGAGCCATTGGTTTGAGCTCCATATTTGTTGGCATATTCTTGGAAGATTTTAACGGATTCAATCTCTGTGGTTTGAAATAACTCTTATCGATATCCCATTGATTTATTTCTTCCAATGTCTTCAGAATAGTTTTCATTTATGTTCTAGAATTTAAGTTCTTCACCATAGGATTCCTCTTCAAGGGAGTCTTGACATCCTTTTATCTCTTCTGCATAGTTCAGTACAGTATTTCTACCATCTCTTGATTTTTCTCCTCACTAGATTCTGTGCTTCTGTCGTGGTAATTCACCATTCCTAATCTAAACTTAATTTTTTCCTTTGATTTCCTGGATCTTCTGGAAGAAATCTTTTGTTTTTTCCCTTTTGTTCTTATTCTCTATTTCCTTGTGCTAGTTATTGTAACAGTTGTCTGTATCTACCTGTCTCATGCTGAAAAACTGAATTCAGGTTTCTGACCCTATTCTGTCTGTTAACCTGCCTTCCTCCAGTCTAGTCCGGCAGGCATGTGAAGTTGTTCTACAGAGCAACTCAAACTTTATTTATTGCTCAGAATAACCAACACTTCTTAATGTGCCCCAACTACTCAAAGCACTAACTCACTCTAGGGGGGATGCCACACATTATATCATGGTGTCCTCCCTACATCCGTTTGCCTCCCAAGCCTGGTTATTTCACAAACCTGGGGGCTCAAGTCTTCACATCCAGTTTATGTGTCTGCGGCAATGAGGACACATTGCTCATGCGAAGAAGGATGTAGGTCAGTGGTTCCCAACCTTTGGTTTTTGGACTTCAATTCCCAGAAGCCCAAGTCAATTCCCCAAAGCAATGATCCGCCAATGTACTGACTTAGGCTTCTGGGAATTGAAGTCCCCTTGCGGAGTATGTGCCCCACATTGGGAAACACTGATCTAGACCCAATTCTTTTTCTCTTTAGTATGAGTGCATACCCCTGGCCTCACCATAATATAATTCCTGATGTTTATATTAAGTCCAGGCTGGAAGGAGCATTTGTTTCTCCTGAGCAATTTCACCCACATTCTCTCCCTCAACAGACTCTACGATCTCTAGCTTGGCTGCTTCTATCCCTGCCTCTATCTCACTCCCTTTCTTGTCCCATCTTCCTTCAGTATTTTGTCACTCATCACTTTTTAAAAAAATTTCCTCCACCAGCCCTGCCTCTTCTGTTTTTGGAACATTCCTAGTACTTCCCAATATCCAACTGCATCCCTTCTGTATCTCCATCCTCTTCAGCCCAGTCTTCCCACCCCTTCACTATCTTCTCCACCAATCCACCAGTAAACTAGAGGTCTGGAACTCAAGATAGGAGGCCTTGGATGATGAAAGACTCCCAGTTTCCTTGAGCTCCTCCTGACACCATCACCTTTCACTTTTGTTTCTCACCTGTCCTTTAAATTTTAAAGTGAGGGTGGCAAACCACATGAAACTGCACCGTGGGCCAGGTCTGGCCTACAGGCCGGTGGTGGTGAACACCTGATATATCCAGTTCATTCAAGTACTGGGGCTGCAATGGCTCACAGGTTAAGAAGCTCGCCTTGTTAGCTGGAAAGCTGGCAGTTCGGGTTTCCTAATTGGGCGGCATACAAGTGTGAGAATTAAATTAAAAATTAAATTAATTCTTCCATAATTCATCTAGGGTTTTCTTTTCTTTTTCTATAGGAATTGTCCTTTTGTATTCTTCCCTAATAATACCTCTGTTTCAATCCATAAAGCAACAAAAAGCATATTGCAGGAGTTTTGCAATAACGTACAATTATTCATTCCTTTAATGTTACAAAACACTGCCGTGCAATATATATTTTCTAGGGGGGAAATAAGCACTTGCTGTAGTTATGAATATTTTGGAAACCTGGACTAAATACAGGCAGTACTCTAAACATGTGATCTCAAGTCATAGTTTAATTTCCCCCAATACAGTATGAGAATTAGATGCAGTATCTAGATATGAAATAATGCCATAAACTGTGAATTCCCACTCCTAAAAGATTTGTGGATAACTTGTTTGCTTCTTACTGTGATCCAGAAGGCTAGGATAAAAGATATAGGTGCACTTTGACAGAAACATTTTGCAGCTGCATAATTTTCTAAATTAGAAATGAGACTAATGCCATATTGTCTCCTGAAAAGGTAGATTTAAAGACATAAATGAAATCTGAGTATCACATATGAAATGAAAACAAGTATCTAAATATTTAAAGATAATAAAAATACTAAGTACAGTGCAGTATTTAAATTTGGGGTCAACTTATAAATCTAACAATTTATTATTACTTGGATTAATTTAAATATGCCTTCAGCGTAGCAAGGTTTCATTTTTCCTGCTATCCTTTGCCTCGACTGTTATACTTGAGGGTGAGAAGTATGTGATCATAAGAATGGGGATATTTTGACTTAATAAACAGATATCTAAATCTACAACTCTGACATTACAACTATGATGTGTTTTAGCATTGCCTGCTTTCTGGAAAGAATGATGAGGGGAAAAGAGAAGATTGCAATATTAGGGTGACTAATTAACAGTAGTTTATCCCTAAGTTACTTTGGTTTATTGCTACCAAACTTACCTAGATGTACCTGTATTCAAAACTCATTTGTCCCAATACTCACACATCAATACTCAGTCTCTTCTCTTTCCCATCCTTTTTTTAATGCCAGTCTTTCTCTCCCTGCACACCAGTATTAATTTAGCTTGTACGTCTTCTACTTAGATTAGACCAGTGGTTCCCAATGTGGGGTCCACTTCCTACAGGGGGGCTTCAATTCCCAGAAGCCTAATCTGGCTGATTAGTGTTTTGGAAGACTGACTTAGGCTCCTGGGATTTGAATTCCAAAAACCAAAGGCTGGGGAGCACTAGATTAAACCCTCTGACTTCCCTTCAATATTGTTTCTCTCTTCTCTCATGTCCTGTATCTTTTCCACAGGTCCTTTTCTTCCTCTTATATACTCAGCTTGTATCAGCTACATATAGTCAGAAAGTCCTTAACATTTCCCATCTTTTCTCTTTGCTTCTTGGCTTCTCTCTTCTCCTTCCATTTGGCACTGATCTTCTCTTTCAACTATTCCAGTGGTGGTGAACCTATGGCACACTATCCCTGCGGCACACACAGAATGAGACATGCAGGATTCAACACCAGGACTGCAATGGATTCCTGCAGCCTTGAGGATATGGACAAGGTGTGTCTTCACAGCCAGTCCATCTGGCATGGCCAGCAATAATAATTTATATAAGTTAGATATTAAGATAAAGTCTCCCTTGCTTGAAAGCCACTTGTCTCAGACTCTAGGGTGTGCTCAATTTTGTTTACAACCAAAGAGGCAGCGCTGTCTGCATCTGCAGACATTTCTGTGGTCATGTGGCAGCCATGACTAGACAACATAGCACACAAAATGCTGTTACATTCAGTACCTATTTATCAACTTGCAATTGCTTGGTTTCGATCTTTTCGGTTGGCAGCAGGTGGGACAGACGATGGGCGCTCACTTTGTCGAGTAACACTTAGGTGTCGAACTGCTGGCCTGCTGGTCTTCTGGTTCTCAAGCTCAGTGTCTTAACCGCTAGCCACCGCAGTCCAAGTTAAATATTATACTAGTAAAACCCAATTAGGTTAAAATTATATAAAAACCTCTCATTTGAAAATTAGTAACAGCAGCAAGCAATTTAAAAAATCATCAGTTAAAAGCTGCTATCCTTAGCAGGCCAGCAGTTCATGAATAGGAAGACCTATGCTTTCCAGTGTCAGGGCAACAGGGAAGGGACCAGCCTCCTTCCTCCTTGGGAGGAGTCCCATCAATGGCGAGCAGCCACCAAGAAGGCCTTGTGATTTATAAATACCTAGGGCCATTTTAGTCACAAGGGGCAGGATAGCCCACAAAGTTCAAAAACAGCCAGGAGGAGTTTCTTTGCTTCTAGCAATTTGGAGGGAGGGTGGTTTTATTTCTTCATTCACATCCCAATAAAACATTGGACTGTCAAAATGAAGCCACTTTCTTGGCTTTGTCATCGGCCAAACTCAAATCTTCATCAGAGCACGCTTCTGGCAGTAATCGGCAGATTAGTAAATGAGCCGAATTCCGTATCTCTCCAGATTCACACAGCATGCTGTTGTCTGCCAGCAGCCCCCACTTGAGCATGTTGGTCTTGCATTTAGGGACGCCATCCCCGAGCCTATTCAGGGTCCTCCAAGTGACGGAGGGGAGGCTGAGACTCTCAGCCATATCCTCCTTTAATGTCCTTTGTCCAGTGAGCTCCTTCCTTCATCTTCTAATTTGGTTTTGGTCTTCCGTACCCACAAGAATGTTTGTTCTTGCCCCAAAGCTCTTCCTGGATCTGAGCTGGAGAACTTAAGTCTCAGTTCAGAAGATGTCGGGGTGGTGATGGGTCAAGTCCCCCACTTCTACACAGGCAAAACCAAACCCTGGCTGAATGGCTGGACAGTTGGGCAGACACACCACCATAACCAATATAACCTTGAATGGGGCTCTACAACTGAGGACAGGTTTCATTCTCCTCTTTTTGTGTAGTTTATTAATACAGGCATCTTTGATTTTGGCATTATTTATTAATTACAGGTACCTGTATCTTTGATTTTATAATTCAACTTTATCTCTTATAAAATAATGTGGGGGAAAACCCATATAAATGTAAAAACCATGAATTATAAAAATTTAAAATTGTAACATAAATATTAAAACCGTATACAGCAGGGGTGCCCGTGGACCAGATCCGCCCCGTGATGCCAATTCATCCGTCCCACGCTGCCCTCATCACTCCGGGAAGCAAAACATGCCCATCCGAGCGTGGAAGAAAAACACGCCTGTCCGGCCCACTCTGCCCGAATGGGAAGTAAAACACGCTCCTCCAGGCGCGTTTTACTTCCGCTTCCGAGATGATGAGGAAAGAAGGGGGCCGGATGAATTGGCGTTGGAGGCCGGATATGGCCCATGGGCCGTAGTTTGGGCACCCCTACTTTAAGCAGATGGCACCTTAAAATCTATCTCATCCCGTTGCAAAACAGATCGCCTTCGGTGGGAGGACCGTCGCTGCCGGCCCACTGCACCACACGGCCGGCCCACGGCCCAAAATGTTTGGGCACCCCTGGTCTCCAGTATTGGTAGTGAAACCCAATTACAGGTAGGGTTTACATTGTTTAAAAGCCTCTTCTCTGAAAAAGAAAACATTATGGAGACACCCTGGCGTCCTTCTCTCCGCGCTCCCTCGAGACCCGGCGCCGCCTTTCCGGCAGGAGAACCCCACGGAAGGGGCGCCACGCCTGTCCGCAAAGACGCCGGCCGTGGGGCGGGAAGCGCTGCTCCGCTTCTCGTCTGAAACCAGTGATGGGATGTAACAGGTTCTCACCAGTTCACCAGAACCGGTAGTAACTTTTCCCAGTGTCCCGGAGAACCGGTAGCAGCTTTTGGGGGGAACCACATTTGGGGCTTACCTTTTCACTGGTTCCCCCACTGCACATGCACACCAAGCACTTGGTATGCATGCACGCCTACAGTGCTTGGCGCGTATGCACGGCCTCCTTGCTGTCCTCCCAAGCGGGGAGGAGGAAGAGAAGCTGCTAGCCTGAAGCTCCCTATAGCCTGCTTCCCAGGGTAAGTGACAGGGTAAGTGTTTGGGGTGGGTGGGTGGGTGTATTTTAATGTAATTTTTATTTTATTTATTTTATTTATTTACGGGTTTGTGTTGTGTGTGTGTGTGTGTGTGGGTTGAGGTGTGTGTGTGTGCTTATTTTTATTTTATTATTTTTTATTTGGCCCCGCCCATGACATCATGATGTTAGCTCCGCCCACACGGTGATGATGTCATGGTGGGGTAGTAAAATTTTTGACATCCCACCACTGTCTGAAACCTTCTCCGGACCCCAGCCCACCCCCACCCCCAACTAGGGACCCGGGGTCGCGGCAGACCCCCGGCTAGGTTAGAAGCCGGGGCTGGCGAGTCAGTTTCATGACCCTGCTTGGGATTCCCACCCACCCCCGTTCCGACGTGCGATGCCAGACACGCCTTGCTACGAACGGGTGTGTGTGTGTGTGTGTGTGTGTGTGTGTGTGTGTGTGTGTGTGTGTGTGTGTGTGTGTGTGTGACATTACCCCCACCTCCACGGGGTGCTCTTTCTCTGCCCCCCCCTCCGTCCACCAAACTCCGCACGCAAGACGGACACAGACACGCCACCGGGGGGGCAGAAGGACGCGTTCAGACGTGCCTGCCTCCCCTTCTCTGTCCCCCCCCCCAAATAGCTTACCTGCCAAGTTCGCGGCCGGGGCTGAGGCTGTAGCGCTCCTGGAAGGGCTCGGTGCGGATGGGAGTCCCGATCTCCGTCAACAGCCCCCCGCGCCGCGGCTGCTGGGAGTGGGTCGGGGTGGGGGGCGGCGGCTTCTCCTCCTCCTCCACGGGGCTCATGGCGAGGGGAGTCGACGGCAGGCAGGCAGGCTTCGCTCCGGCACCTTCCGAGGCAAAAGGAAGCGGCTGCGCTCGTCCCGCTCCCCCCAAACCCGACCCGCGCCGCTTCTAAAGGGCGTCGGGGCTGGGATCCGCCCCCCCGCCCCTGATTGACAGCTGGGAAGGAGTAGCTCACGGCCACGCCCCCTCCTCCGCCACGCCCCCTCCCGCGTCGCCCACATTACCTGCGGTTGAACACACCCACCCTAGCATGAGGAGCTCCGACTTGGCAGTGGAACGACGCCCTCTGCTGGCGGAAGCTCGCCTCGACCTGAGGGGCATGGGCAAGGCTCCTGTGGGTTTGTCTTACTTGGCGCCATCCTATGGGCTTTGGGGGTGCCCAAACGTGATGGGATGCAACAGGTTCTCACCAGTTCTCCAGAACCAGTAGTAACTTTACCCAGTGTCCCGGAGAACCGGTAGCAGCTTTTGGGGGGAACCACCTTCGGGGCTTATCTTTTCACTGGTTCCCCCACTTGCTCTTGTGCGCCAAGCACTACAGTACTTGGTGCGTATGCACGGCCTCCTTGCTGTCCTCCCAAGCAGGGAGGAGGAAGAGAAGCTGCTAGCCTGAAGCTCCCTATAGCCTGCTCCCCAGGGTAAGTGACTCACCTTTGGCTGTGGGGTGTCTGTGTGTATTTTAATGTGTATTTAATACCTTTACCTATATTGACGTACTACCACAGTTCCTAAAAAGGCCTGGCGGGTGGCAGGCCTGGCTGCCTGGCTTGGGGTTTTTAAGCAAAGTCTTGGAGTTACCTCATCAATAAGCTACACCTGTGCTGTTCCAATCGCTGTTCCAATTGGAGAACCCTTAAGGAGGTACAGCTGTTTTACATTTACATTAAGGCATATTATCCTAGAGAACTGGTTAGGCAAAGACTTAGTGCCTTACTTCTTTAACTGTTGAAAAGTGCCAAAATGAAGCCATCTTGTGGTGAACTCATTCTGTAGTTCCTTCCATCTGAGAAAGATTAGCCAGAATAAGCTTTAAGCTCTGGTTTAAAAGCTCTGGTTGATTTGTGTTTGGGGTAGATGGGTGTATTTTAATGTATTTTTATTTATTTATTTAATTTTAAATTTATTTATGGGTTTGTGTTGTGGGTAGATGGGTTGAGGGTGTGTGTGTGCATGCTTATTTTTATTTATTTATTTTAAAAAATTCTTTGGTCCCGCCCACAACATCATGATGTTAGCTCTGCCCACACTGTGATGACATCACAGTGGGGTAGTAAAATTTTTGACATCCCATCACTGTGCGGGCTGGTCACATGGTTCAGCATGCCGGTCACGTGGTTCTTCCCACTGGAAGCAGAAGTAAAATGCAACATGCAATGTTTTGCAACAGGATGAGATAGTTTTTTAGGCTGCCATTTTCTCTGCTTAAACCAGGGGTGCCCAAGCTAGGGCCCTTGGGCCAGATCCAGTCCCGATGCCAATTCATCCGGCCCACGGTGCCCTTGTCGCTCTCAAAAGCGGAAGTAAAATGCGTCGTCTTTTTCAGAGGGTTGAACCTGGAGTGCAAGAGAACCAATAGGAATATTTTCCTGCAAGCTCACTTTGTAGACATCTTGAGTGAAAATTGGTAGGTTGTCATTGGCATTAGTAACATTAATCCACATCTGGGTGGTACCAGATTTTATTGGTTGACTTCCATCAATGGCTGTAAGTTGCAAGGAGATAATTTGTTCTTTTTCTCTGTCAAGTGGTTTCTGAAGCAACAATTCTGCGTATTTATTTGCATCTTTTCTATATCTCACTTCTAAAGTGAAATACTGGTTAGAGCTCAGTTGGTAGTTTTGGAGAGAATTCATCCCAATGTCAGGATAATCAGCTTTCGAAGGAGAAACCTGGTGCCTGGTATAGCTAATTCACTTATCTCCAAATTTATATTGCCACTGAGGAACTGGGATGGATTATCATTCATGTCCTGAATTTCAACTGTTAGATGGAATATATTTAGGGGGTTTTCAATCACCACTTCAAAATTCACAAAGCAAAGGGGAGCTAAATCACATACTGCATAATAGCTGCAGAGATGGCATGCAGATTTCGCCTTGCTAATTCCCTGACATTCAGCCCCAAATCTTTGGCAAGATTCTCCACAACAGAGCCCTTTGCCATCTCCTCAGGGAGTGAGTACCAGATCTGCTCTGAAGCAGCCCACCAGGGGAAAAACAGTAAGAGAAGCCGTTCTTGCCTTCTGCCTTCTCTGCCATTCTCTTTGTGTCTTCTCTCCATCCAAGAATGCAAGAAATTTTGTTGTTGTTCAGTCCCACAGTCGATTCCGACCCTTTGCGACCCTATGGAACACTGTCTGCCAGGCACTTCTGTCTTCCATCCTCCTCCTCAACTCGCTCAGCTCTGTCCCCATTGTGTCTACAGTACCATCCAGCCATCTCATTTTTGGCCGCCCCCTTCTTCTTTTGCCCTCCACCCTTCCCAGCATCAAGGCTTTCTCAAGCGAATCCTTTCTTCTCATTTGATGTCCAAACTACTTTAGCTTCATCTTTACTATTTGACCTTCTAAGGAGCAGTCAGGGTTGATTTCTTCTAAGATCAACCTATTTGTTCTCCTTGCTGTCCAGGGTGCTCTCAAAACTCTCCTCCAACACATCTCAAAGGCATCTATTCTTCTGTGCTCAGCTTTCCTAATGGTCCAGCTCTCACAACCATACGTTACCACTGGGAATACTATTGCCTTGACTATGTGAATTTTTGTTTGCAAGGTGGTGACTCTACTTTTGACTATGTTCCCCAGGTTTCTCATAGCTAACACACAAACTGTAAGTAACCAAGACCAAGATTTGAATATATCACAATAATTTATTTCATATGGTTACATTAAGGAGAGCAAATTACATGTATCAAATAAAAGATTATGTGAGCAAGAAAATATTACACAGGTTAGCGGAGACAGAAGATTTAACAGTGAGGAATAATTCACTATTGAACACAACCCATTTTATAAAGCAATCCTGTATTTTCTTACTTAGAGTTTAGTCTTTTTGGATGTAACGGAACTTAATAAATGTCTCTAAAACAATTCCTATAATATGGGAGAGGTCGGATGATACTAACAGTGCAAGATTTTAGAGTGGGGTCTGTCCATCAGTCATAAAGATTTCTGGCCAATTTACACACATGATCTGCAAAGATGTTTTGTTGGCAGTCTACAAGTGGGCACTGAGAACCATATATAGAGTTGGCAATTTCCCAAATAGCATCAGCCTCATATTTATACATAGAGTCAAAGGGATCTCAGATTGGACTTTCTCAGTAGATAAACCCCGACTTACGTACATCTTGAGTTATGTAAAATTTGACTTACATAATGATTTTGTGCTAAAACCATGTCCCGATTTGCATATATGTCCCGATTTATGTAACACAATTTCCTATGAGTTTGCTTCAAGTTATGTAAAAAATGTCATTTTTCCTATGGGTTTGTTTCGATTTACGTAAAAATTCATTTCCCTGTGGGTTTGCTTTGGTTTACATAAAAAATTCATTTTTTCCTATGGGTGTGCTTCGAGTTACATAAAAAAACCAGTTTACATAAAAGCCTATGGAACGGCTGATTACTAAGTATGGGTTTTACTGTATCTTTGACAGGATGGCCAGTCAGTGTATGAAAAGTGAAGGAAAGTATTTTTAACTATGTCAAGCCAGGAAAGAAGGAATAACTTTTCCATCAGGGAAGGGGGATTCTCATCCTATGGATCTGAGATACTGTATACATTAATTGCAATGGCAATTTTAGCTCATAACCAGAGACAAAGAATATTTTTGTTAGGTAGAAAATGATAGCTTTAAAGGCACTTGAAGATCAATGAGACAGAATTTGGGCACCCTGGTATATTCTAAGTACTGTAATGCAGTTGAATGGAGATGATTATGGGGCTATTGTACAGAAAAGTGCAGGATTCATGGACATTTCAGGTCTATGCCTTGAAGTACTCAGGTACAGTACCACAAAATTGAAAACGTACAGGAGCCTCATTTCAGTGGTTATTTAATGCACAGATAATATGTACAAGTCAAGCAAGCAAAAGTCAAACAGCCTAATTCTAAAAAGAAAAAAGAGGGCTTTCAAAAGAAAAATTTGCTTAATTTGCTCAAACATCAATATAAAAATATGACAGCCCTTTGGTAGCAGAAACAAGTACTATACCTGCATTTGAAACAAAAAGCCATTGGATTTCGGCATTGGCAATTGCACTAATCCCTGTGGGAGCAAATTATGTAGATCAAGGGTTGCCAACCTTTTTAAGTTGGGGGCCGGATCACGCTCCTTCAGACAGTTGAGGGAGGCCGTCTGGTTGTCCCCCCGCCATTTATGGCTGTTGTAAACATGTTTATGACAGCCGTAAATGAGTCCATGGAGATTCTGGTGGTGGCACCTGGAGCGAGTGAGGAGTTGGATTATTTGGCGCCATGGGCCAGATCCAGCCTGCAGGCCATAGGTTGCCTACCTATGTAGATTAACCAATGAAAATTAAAAAACAGTAACAGATTAACATTTTTTTCCTCATTCATGTACATAGTGCAGTAATGCTATGCAAGATGATCCATCACAGATACCAATGTACCAATATGTCAACTTGCTATGTTGGTATACCATTCAAAGTAATACAGTATAAGGCTAACACTGCCTTTGAATAAAAGTTAGGTTTCAGTTATTTTGTATGCATATTCCATAGATTTGCTTCCCTTTCCAACAAATACAATTGCACTCTGCATCTCATTATGTGAAATTAATCTCTTTACCTATAATTGTTGATCAGCCATGTTTCTGAAGACACCTTAGCTAGCAGTCCACTTGAAGATTCTTAGATCCTTCTATGGGAAAGAGAGCAAGCAACTATTATACAGTAGGATGTATTTTTCCTTAATTAAACACACGATTTGCTTTCTTAAAAATCTGATACCAAACTTTAGTATCTCTGAATGAATCTTTATGCAATATAAGTGCTGAAGGAAATAGGAAGAAAGCTATATGAAGACACCCAAATACTGTACTCTGCAAAAGTCTTAGGTCACCATCAGCTGGTTTGGAGAAAATTCAGTGCATGATTGGGGGCAGGAGAATAACTTGGACGCTCTAACTCCAAACTTCACTTGTTTACCACTTGTGTATGTTTTAGGAGTCTGAACAGAAAAATCAATTGTAAAACAAAAATGTAAAGCTAGTTCTATGACTAAAACCAACAAGATTATTTATGGGCAGTTGCTTCTAAAAAGTGATCAAAAGTATCTTGTTGGGAAAATGTTTTCCATGCAAGTGGTAGATGTTGACATTATTTCTTTCAAGCTTAGACTAATGACATTTTAGCACATAGTCAATCATAAAACATATGTGCCTGAGAATAAACCTCAATGGATGAAGCAGTGTTTACATCTAAGCAAGCACATATAAGATCACACTGCTAATAAAAACACACATCCTTAGCTGTCACAGAAAAATTTGGTAAAACTCAAGCAGCATATACCTGTCAGAGGAAGAAATACTGAACAGTAAAGACATGAGTTGACTTGCATGCAGTAATAATCCAGAATTCTTTAGAATTGTGACACCGTGAAAAATGTGTGTTCATCACACTGGAGGACCACTGGCATCAAGCCCAGTTTGTGACTTGTCTCTTTTTCCAATGAGTTGGGAGTTATAAATCCATAAGGATGGCATGGTTTATAACAACGGTTTGTTGGAGAGAAATAAGCCAGAGTGCCATGTTCTGATGAACCAACTAACAAACTACAAAGGAAAGTAGAGTCCATCAGTGTGGTGCCATATTCATGATAAACCAAAAGCACAAAAGAATTATGGCTTATTCTTTCATCAAAGAATATCAGAAAGCTAGTACGAACATGACAATGAAAGCTGACGGTATTCCAGTGATAAATGCCACAACTGATCTGAACAATGTATGAAAAGCCATTCTAGTCACTTCTTTCCCAACATGACTTTCTCTACCTTTTTGAACTTTTGAAGTTCAGCAGATAATTGCCAGTATCGAAGGTAGAGCCACATTAGTTTTCCGTTCTGACGTTTATTAGTGTTTAACAAATTGCTGCAATAGGTATCATATCTAAAAATTTCATTTAAGCCAGTTTCCATCTCCAGGTCCAGAGCAACTGGATCAGTTGCTGCTCTAATTAGCATTTTCTTCTCAATTTCTAGTCGCTGGTGCCTTGGTATCACAAGGCTACAGTAGATGTCCTGTCTTTTCGTAAGAGCATCTTCAAATTCCTTTAGTAAAAGAGCAGCTTTCTTTTTCCACTCTTCTTCCTTTTCCAAGCTATCCTGATATAAAACACCAGCAGCTCCGGAGTGCTGGAGAATTTGTTTCTCTTCTTCTAATTTCCTTTGTTCTTTTTCCAGAGTTCTTCTTTCTTCCACCAGTTTATGACTCTGAGAGATAAGGGCTTGGCGGTAACTTTGCGTTCTGTTCTGTTCCTTTTCCAATTCCAACTCCAAGCGGGCAACTGTACGGCGGTTTTCTGTGATTATGTCACGGTATTTAGATTCCAACTCTCCCTGCACTAGTGTCAGTTTTCTATAGTAATCTTTTTTCTCTTTTTCTATTTCTTTCTGAGTCTCTCTTGACCAGATCCAACCTGAAACATAGGAGTGTATACAATTAAACTTCAAACCTCAAAAATGATTCACATTGTAACTGTAGAGAAAGGATTTTCAAGTACTTTAAGGAATCTAACCCATACCCAATACTATCACTTGGAAGTCCATAGTCAACTGTGCTTGTTAATTATGTTGATGACCTCTTGGACTTTGTGATGCTTTTCCTAATACAGTGGAACCTCAGTTAATGTAGTTAATGCGTTCTCCACGACGTTTCTTACAGTGAAAATTACTTTAACAAAATTTCCCATAGGAATGCAATTTCCCATAGGAATACACTAAAAACCAAAATATTGCATTTTTGATTATACTGTATTGTATGCTATTGTCTCCATTGACTATATTGCTTGCTATTGTCTGCTTTTGTACGCTGTTATATTTTTTATTGTATCACTGAAGGGTTTTGTGATATACCGTATTTGCTGGTGTATAAGACGACTGGGCGTATAAGACGACCCCCCAACATTTCCACTCAAAATATAGTTTGTTATATACTCGCCGTATAAGACTATCCCCTCTTCCGCACACCTTTCTGTGACTAGCACTAGTGCGCAAGTGTGCATGTGTGAGCTCTGCGTAGACAAGGGGCAGGCCGGAGTGCCACTGCTTCCTGCCGAGCAGAACAGACCGGTCACGCCGAAAAGGCTGGCACCCCTGTCTCGCTGCTGATGCTTGCGGCAGCCACGCTGATGACCCACCGCGCCCGCGCTGGGTACCGCGCGATACTGGATGGTATATATGAGGTGGGCGGGCATTGGGAGGCCACTATGGGCACCAGGTGGGCATTGGGAGGCCACTATGGGCACCGGGCGAGCATCGGGAGGCCACTATGGGCAGCTATGTCTATCCCAACTGAAGTGCACCCAGCGTATAAGACAACCCCCCACTTGGAGGCATGTTTTTCAGGGGGGGAAAAGTCATCTTACACGCCGGCAAATACGGTATGTAAGCTGCTCTGAGTCTTACGATAAATTGGATGGCATACAAATACAGTAATACCTCGGATAACGTTTGCATCAGATAACGCTAAAACCGCATAATGTTAAGCAATCTGGTGAAAAAATTTGCATCGCATAATGTTAAAATGCATCGGATAACATTAAAAATCGGATAACACTAAGACTTGTGGAACCAAGTTTTAGTGTTATCCAAGGTTTTACTGTATAATATAAATTTAATATAAATTTGAACTAATAAATAATAAATAAATAAAATACATTAACCGAAACACAATTTCCCATAGGAATGCACTGAAAACCAATTAATCAATTCCCCAAAAACTCTGTAAACCAAGTCACTATTTTCTATGGATTCCCTTTTGTTACACAATTTTTATGTTAACTGAGCTGTTTGTTAAACGAGGTTCCACTGTATGTGATACAGCTGAGCTTCCACTGCTGTGTAACCTACTGCATTATCTTCTACAGATTAAAATCTTCTGACTTTTTCTCTCTCAACTTTTACAAACCAATCTCCACTTTTCTCCAGAACTTTCCTTTTTTGAAATCAAAGGTGGCTGAGGTTAATTTCCTTAGCAATTTTCCATTTACATATGGATTAGATATAACTGCCATCAATGTTCTCTCTCAAATCTGCAGCCTTCACATCTTGCACTAGGGCTGAATAGAACAAAACCTGGATGGTTCTACAACAAACTGTTCTAAGGCAGAAGCACTTTAGGATATCTGGAAACTGTATGTAGTCAGAATTGCAATGCACACCTTCTCAGCCAATATAAGGGAAATGGAAGTCAGTTGCTTCTACAATACCTCACCCTTTTGATACCCCTATGATTCCAACCTCTGGTTCAGGATCACTGTGAGTGTTCTGGTTGGAGAGATGACACAATGCTTTCAAAGAATGGCATTATCACCCACAGAGAATCTGTATAGAAATCTGTCCTTTTTGATATTTTAACTATTTTTTTCTTTCACTCACTACTATGAAATAACAGTTTCCAGCATTTGTTATTAATAAGGCTTTTAACACTTTATATTAATATATACATTGACATACAGTAATACCTCATATAACATTAGTATCGAATAACACTAAAATTGCATAACATTAAGGAATCTGGGGGGAAGAATTGCATCAGATAACATTAAGATCCTATGGGATGCTTCAGATAACAACCACTAAAGCCTGTGTGGTTACAATGTATCTCTATGGATCCCATAGAGGATCAGATAACACTAAAAATCATATAACACCAAGACTTGTGGAACCAGGTTTTAGTGTTATATGAGGTTTTACTGTATAATATACAGTAATACCTCGGATAACGTTTACCTTGGATAACACTAAAATCGCATAACATTAAGTAATCTGGGGAGAATTGGATCGAATAACGTTAAGGTCCTATGGGATGAATCGGATAACATCCGCTAAAGCCTGTGTGGTTACAATGTATCTCTATGGAGCTTTAACGTTATCCGATCCATCCCATAGGATTTCAACATGGATCAGTTGATGTTGTTGTTCAGTGGCACAGTTGATTCAGACCCTCTGCGACCCCATGGACCACTGTCCACCAGGCACTTCTGTCCTCCACCATCCTCCTCAACTCGCTCAGCTCTGTGGCCATTGCATCCACAATACCATCTAGATAACACTAAAAATCGGATAACACCAAGACTTGTGGAATCAAGTCTTAGCGTTATCCAAGGTATTACTGTAGCTACATGTTTCTCAGTCTACGTTGGCCTTGGTTAACCTCATCCTATCCTGATGCAGATTTCTTGCAGTAAAGAAATTTAGTTTATTAGCTCAAATAATGCAATGTAAAACTTCTATTTCTATTGTCACTTACGGAAGGCAGCCAGACCCAGCATCGGAACCAACAAGGCATAATTCCATTTGCTTCCATGGCCATCATCATCTCTTGCATTGGGTCGGATGTTCCAGTGAGGAGGATCATTTAAATTATTCATGGACAAACCTTAAAATTGGAGAAAACAAACTTTTAGTTATTTAATATTTGGCAGTAAAATATATCCACAACTGTAGTCTTTCAAAACAAGGAACTGCCAATACTATTAAAAATGAAGAGAAATCGGGTTATGAATTTGGGCAACAATTAAGCAGGAGTTTGCGGCCAACCTCCAATTCCTTTCTGTATACTGGTTTTGGCCTCCTTTCTCTTTAGGCCATTTTCTCCTCCTCTGTTGTTTTCTGCCTCATTCGACCCCATTCCAGTTTTCCTGCCCTCCAAAATTCTGGTGCAGTTTTCATTCCCACTTTCATGCAATATTTAACACTTTCAAATAATAAGGGTAATGAAAAATATTTTCAGACTTATCAGAAAACAAAACAAAATAAAAATAAAAAACACTGTAGCACTTTAAAGATTAACTGCTACAGTGTTTTTATTTTATTTTGTTTTCTGATATGCCTGAACCACAGACTAACACGGCTACTATTCTGAAAAATAATTTGTTTACTTGTTGCTGGCATCTTGGAGAACATAATTCCCACCCCAACTTTTGTGGACCTAGTGAAACCCACAGAATTCACATTTAGTTTCATTTGTTTTTATTCAATGAAGCTCTTCACAGAAAAGATCATTCTGAGCTCTTCTAGGTAACAAAAAGTCTCCCCAACATCTAGTACATTACCTTCATCTTGGACTCATCATTAAATGAGGAATGTTATATGGAAGAAATATTAGGCAACTTATTTCTCAAATTCAACCCCAGATATACACTTTACAATGTATATACCAAGGGTGCCCAAACTTTTCGGCCCGGGGGCCGGATAACATTTTATCAGAGGCTCCGAGGGCCGAACTATCTCTCCATGGTACATACATCCACCCAGCCTTGCCGCCGCCTCCTCCGCCGCCACCACTAACGCCTTTGCCGCCAGCTCCTCTTTCACCGGCTCCTCCTTCGCCGCCTTCGCGGTGTCCTTTAAAAATGTCCTTTTAAAAAAATATGACAGATCCTAGAAACTCACATCCAGCTTGGTCATTGTGGCATCCAAGGAGCTGTTGTTGTGTTCCAAAGCTTCAGGTAGGTGGGATTTTAATTAGCAATGAAAAGTCATTAGCCTTAGAAAAGATCCGCTTCCTGACATCATGTCAGGAAGCAGATCTTTTCTAAGGCTAATGACTTTTCATTGCCAATTAAAACCCCACATACCTGGAACTTTGGATTTTAATTAGCAATGAAAAGTCATTAGCCTTAGAAAAGATCCGCTTCCTGACATGATGTCAGGAAGCGGATCTTTTCTAAGGCTAATGACTTTTCATTGCCAATTAAAACCCCACCTACCTGAAACTTTGGATTTTAATTAGCAATGAAAAGTCATTAGCCTTAGAAAAGATCCGCTTCCTGACATGTCAGGAAGCAGATCTTTTCTAAGGCTAATGACTTTTCATTGCCAATTAAAACCCCACATACCTGGAACTTTGGATTTTAATTAGCAATGAAAAGTCATTAGCCTTAGAAAAGATCCGCTTCTGACATCATGTCAGGAAGCAGATCTTTTATAAGGCTAATGACTTTTCATTGCCAATTAAAACCCCACATACCTGGAACTTTGGATTTTAATTAGCAATGAAAAGTCATTAGCCTTATAAAAGATCCGCTTCCTGACATGATGTTAGGAAGCGGATCTTTTCTAAGGCTAATGACTTTTCATTGCCAATTAAAACCCCACCTACCTGAAACTTTGGATTTTAATTAGCAATGAAAAGTCATTAGCCTTAGAAAAGATCCGCTTCCTGACATGTCAGGAAGCAGATCTTTTCTAAGGCTAATGACTTTTCATTGCCAATTAAAACCCCACCTACCTGAAACTTTGGATTTTAGTTAGCAATGAAAAGTCATTAGCCTTAGAAAAGATCTGCTTCTGACATCATGTCAGGAAGCAGATCTTTCATAAGGCTAATGACTTTTCATTGCCAATTAAAACCCCACATACTTGGAACTTTGGATTTTAATTAGCAATGAAAAGTCATTAGCCTTAGAAAAGATCCGCTTCCTGACATCATGTCAGGAAGCGGATCTTTTTTAAGGCTAATGACTTTTCATTGCCAATTAAAACCCCACCTACCTGAAACTTTGGATTTTAATTGGCAATGAAAAGTCATTAGCCTTAGAAAAGATCCGCTTCCTGAAGCAGATCTTTTCTAAGGCTAATGACTTTTCATTGCCAATTAAAACCCCACCTACCTGAAACTTTGGATTTTAATTAGCAATGAAAAGTCATTAGCCTTAGAAAAGATCTGCTTCTGACATCATGTCAGGAAGCAGATCTTTTATAAGGCTAATGACTTTTCATTGCTAATTAAAACCCCACATACCTGGAACTCTGGATTTTAATTAGCAATGAAAAGTCATTAGCCTTATAAGAGATCCGCTTCCTGACAGGAAGCGGATCTTTTCTAAGGCTAATGACTTTTCATTGCCAATTAAAACCCCACCTACCTGAAACTTTAGATTTTAATTAGCAATGAAAAGTCATTAGCCTTATAAAAGATCTGATTCCTGACATCATGTCCTGCCTGGCTTCCTGCAGCCTCAGAGGGTGGGGGAACTTCAAAATTAGCGTGCATTGGGTCTCCCAATCAATTTAAAATCAGGAATTACACAATGCACAGCCATAATACTGTAAATCAATTTTGACTTCCAACTTATACCAATACAGTAATACCTCGTATAACATGAGTATCATATAGCGCTAAAACCGTATAACGTTACAAGATTTTCGGAAAAATCTTGTATCGAATAACACGATTTTAACGTTATCCGATACAGTCGTTCTTAGCAGCAGGGTGGGTGGAAAGCTGAACGGGGTTCTCTGTTCAGCTTCCCAGCCACCCTGCAGCTACGGAGGCAAGGGCGGGTGGCTAGGGAAGCCGACAAGGAGTCCCCGTCAGCTTTCCCAGCCACCCTGCAGCTGTAGATAGGGTCCCCTGATCTCTCTGGAGCAGGCAGGGGACACGATCCAAGCTGTTTCTGGGATTCCCCGACGTCCTGAGCCAGTGCAGCAAGCCAGAATGTCAGGGTTCGAATCCCGACATTCTGGCTTGCTGCACTGGTTGAGGACGTCGGGGATGCCCACAAACAGCTTGTATCGGGTCCCCACACCTCCCTGGACCCAGCCGGGGGGGGGGGTCAGAAACCCCAAAATTGGTAAAAAAAAACGGACTTTTTTTTTTTTTTTACCAATTTTGGGGTTTCTGACCCCCCCCCCCCCCGGGCAGGTCCAGGGAGGTGGGCAGACATGATCCAAGCTGTTTCTGGGCTTCCCCGACGTCCTGAGCCAGTGCAGCAAGCCAGAATGTCAGAGTTCGAATCCCAACATTCTGGCTTGCTGCTCTGGCTCAGGAGGTCGGGGAAGCCCAGAAACAGCTTGGATCGGGTCCCCACACCTCCCTGGACCCGGCGGGGGGGTCAGAAACCCCAAAATTGGTAAAAAAAAGGACGTTTTTTTACCAATTTTGGGGTCTCTGACCCCCCCGCCGGGTCCAGGGAGGTGTGGGGACCCGATCCAAGCTGTTTCCAAAGTTCTCCCACCTCCCTGGAGGCTGCAGTAAGGCAAAATGTCAGGATTCGAATCCCGACATTCTGGCTTGCTGCAGCATAAAAGAGGGTGGGGGAAGTTCAAAAGTAGCGCGCATCAGCTCTAGGGAGGTTGGGAGACACACACACACACCTCTTTCTCTCCCCCCACACACCTCTTTCTCTCCCCCCTCCACACCTCTTTCTCCCTCTCCCAGAAGAAACTGCTTGTAATCCTGGACACACACACACACACCTCTTTATCTCTCTCTCTCTCTCTCTCTCTCTCACACACACACACACACACACACACCCCTCTTTCTCCCTCTCCCAGAAGAAACCATTCTCCCCCCCTCAGCCCTGAATAAGCGGAAGGCTAAGACAAAATGGTGGACGCTTACTTTTAGCTCCTGGATGGCCTCAGGCTCAGTCTCTCTCTCCACTCTTAACAGCCAAATCAGCTAGGCAGAGGGATTCAGCAATTCTAAATTAGATTCGGCAGAAGTCCTAGTACTAAGCAGCAGAAGGAAGGAACTAGGCACTGATTTGTGATCCCTCCGCAAAAAAAAAAAGTCCGCAAAAAAATTTTTTAAAAAATAAAATAAAATAATAAGAGTTCCTATACCATGTCGGGGGCCGGATGAAATGGCCTGGCGGGCCGCATCCGGCCCGCAGGCCGTAGTTTGGGCATGCCTGGTATATACCAATCAATTACATGAGGTGCACAGAAAAAGTCTCCTTGAAGATTGTGGTATTTTTGAACCACAACCTTCTTGTGCCAGCTAATCTTTCTCAAACTAGGCGAAAGGAACTATGGAATAAATTCACCAAAAGGTGGCTTCATTTTGGCTGTTTGTCTCACCTAGACACAGAAGAATCAATTACACAAACATCAAAGTGGGAAAAAAGAGAGAATTGAATAAATGCTTACCTTTAGATTTTCTTTAGCATTCAAATTGATCTGATCAATCAGTAAACATAAGATGTCTCTTGATTAATGCCATACCAAAACTAAAATGAAATGGGACAAATATTTTAGTTTCTGTTCTGGAAATAGCCCAGTGTTATTATTTATAGCATTGTAGATAACATAAATTTAATATAAACATTACATACAAGCCTTGTATTATTATTACTAAAATATTTTATTAAGTAATTCTAGTTTAGTAATTTAACTTCAAAATGTATTTTACTCACTCTAAGCTTAAACACCAATGAACTAGTAGTAAAATAAAGCATAAATCATTTTAAAGGCCAAGATACTGCCACCTGCAGTCACACCCCTTATTCTTCTGGAGAATAAAACTGATCTCATTGTCACATGGAAAAGTCAATTCAATTTTTTTCCAGCTTGAAAAAAGGAAAGGGAAAGGTCACCAATGCTCAAAAGCCAGTCGTATCCAACTCTAGGGTTCAATGCTCATCTCTGTTTCATAGCTGAAGAGCCAGCAATGTCTGCATTTGCAGACATTTCTGTGGACATGTGGCAGGCATGCCTAGACACTGAAGTGCACGGAACGCTGTTTACCTTTCCACCAAAGTGGTCCCTATTTATCTACTTGTAATTTCTTGCTTTTGAATGGCTAGGTTGCTGGCGTATAAGACGACTGGGCGTCTCTCATGCAGTACTTGGGTTTTGAACTGCTGACCTTCTGGCTCCCAGTCAACATCTTAATCACTTGAACCACTGCAGAAAAAAGTAGAAACCCCCAGAACCAAGAAAAAACTCCATAGCAGGAACAAAGGGGCCAGACTGATTCAAATTGGCTTTGCATCTAGCAATCGGTTAACAAAAGTGAATTCATCCATTAGTATGATTACTTAAATACAGTAATAGACAAAACTGTCAGAGTATCCAATACAGAGCTTGGAATTAATGAGGTACAGTACTTCTGATTTATTCCTTTTCTAAGTAACCAGTTTCTAAAACTGTAATTTATTAAAGAATGATGTCATTCTTTTAATGGTATATTTATGTATTTATTCAGATTTATATTGCCGCCCACTCGCCAAGGCGACTCAGGGTGGCTTACAGTCAAAACTTATACTTTAGCATTTGAATTGTCATCAGAAGACGTGAAAGTTTACTTGGTAATGCTAGTTTTGGTATTACAGTATTCACTCTGCCATGTCCAACCCCGATACTTTATTCACTTGAGTGTTGCTCTCTCAGACAACAAGATCTCCTCCTGCACATGTGCAGTCATCAGTAATCCTTGCAAACAATGGACAACCAGCTAGAGGCCATGGATCTGCACACTTGGCTCTCCAAATGTTCTTGGACTTCAATTCCCGGAAGCCCAAGTCAGCACTCCTGCTGATCAGGGCATCTGGGGATTGAAGTCCAAGAACATCTGGAGATCCAAGTTTGCAGACCCCTGACCTAGACCAGGGATCTGCAAACTTGGCTCTCCAGGTGTTCTTGGACTTCAATTCCCAAAAGCCCAAGTCAGTACGCCTGCTGATCAGGACTTCTGGGAATTGAAGTCCAAGAACATCTGGAGAGCCAAGTTTGCAGATCCCTGACCTAGCCCAGACGTCTTTACATCTCTATACCAGGGGTGCCCAAACTTTTTGGGCTGCAGGCCAGTCATGTGGTTCGGGGGGCTGGTCACTATGGCCCGGGGGGGGGCTGGATCCACCCCCGCAACACCAATTCATCCGGTACGTGAAGTCCTAGTTACTCCTGGAAGCAAAATGTGCCCATATGGGCATGTTTTACTTCCGTGAGCAACGAGGGCTTCATGGTGTTGGGGGCCGCATCTGGTGTTGGGGGCCGCATCTGGCCCCCGGGCCATAGTTTGGGCACCCTTGCTCTATTACAGCCACATGCAAAAACCAAAACCGGTCTGCTCCGCTCTGGTACAACCTTGCACCGGTCTTTCCAAGCTTTCGATTTCTATTTTATACAACAAAACGTGGGATCACAGCAGCCTGACTCTCACCTGCTTTGGGAATCCCCCCATATCAATGAAGACTCCCAAGTGTGCAGGAATGTGGGAGCCCACCAACCCCGACTGGTGTCACAAGCACTCTGAACGCGGGTAGTTATTACGCGTATGCAAACCCGCGCTAACGTAGTTTCACGTTACTCGGCGAAATAGGGGCCATATAAGCGAGGCAGCAAGAGAAGTCCGGAGGAATCCCCGCTTTCACTCACCTCCAGCTGCCCGGGGTGGCCTCAGTTCCACTGCGCGTGCGCACGACTCCACCATCTCGCCCCCCCTCTCGGAACGAACCATCCCAGTGGGAGGGGTGAGAGGGAATTCATTCGGCTCCTCTGAGGCATATATGGACCTATCAAACGTAACGAACATGTCTTTTTTAATACAACCGATGCCTTCAAGCTACTCTTCATGTTCTGTTTTCTTTTCATTAGAAAAATAATCCTTCATGTATTTTCAAGCCCGGAGCATTCCATTCCTTTGTTGTTATTGGTGTTTTCCAGAACTGGAGCAGCAACGCGATATTCGTAGCCCCACACAGACTTAACCCCCCCCCCATTCTATGGCCTTTGGGACAGTCCGTCTGCCTGGCTGAAGATTTGGTGTTCTGCTCCTTGGCTCTGTCAGGGCGCCCTTCCCTTCGCGCACGCGCAGTAGAGCTTCTCCAGGCCAGTGCGAAATGGCGGCGGCGGCAACGGTCGTTCTGCAGCGGCTGCGACACCTCCCGCTCTTCCGCCTGGTAAGCCGGGAGGGCGCCACAATAGGGCAGGCCCTGCTTCTGGCTCGAGGGTGGGACTTCGAGGTGCGGTCCCCAGGAAGGCCGGGTCACCTTCCAGGACGGCCAAGGCGAGGTCGAGGGCAGCCGGTGACCCTGCCGGGTGTTATACAAGGGGGTTGGGCAAAAGGTGCTTGCGGGCGTTGTCGTGTCATGTTCGTTTGGGCTCCGTTGTTCACGTCTTCCCTCCTCCTTCACAACGACCCTGTAGGGTTGGTGAGGGTCAGACAAAGGTGATCAACCCCAGAGCACCAATTTTTCTTCTTTCGTGTCCAGATTAAACTTTGGACTGCCAAATTGAAGCATACCAAACTTAAGTCCTCATTGGTAGTAACTGGCAGACCACTAAATGAGCCGGATTCTGTATCTCTCCCAACTTACACAGCGTGTTGTTTTCCGCCAACTTGAGCATGTTCAGGGGAGCAGCAAAGTTGGCTCTCCAGATGATCTTGGACTTCAGTTCCCAGAAGTCTAAGTCAGTCAGTGGTGGGATGTCAAATTTTTTATTACCCCACCGTGATGTCATCACAGTGTGGGCGGAGCTAACATCATGATGTCATGATGTGGGCGGGGCCAAAGAAAAAATAAAAATAATTATAAAATAAAAATAAGCACAACACAAACCCGTAAATAAAATAAAATAAAAATTACATTAGAACGAACGCACACACACACACACACACACACACACACACACACACACACAAAAAGCTGCTACTAATTCTCTGGGACACTGGGAAAAGTTACTACTGGTTCTGGAGAACTGGTGAGAACCTGTTACATCCCATCACTGAAGTCAGTACATCTGCTGATCAGGGCTTCCGAGAATTGAAGTCCAAGAACATCTGGAGAGCCATGTTTGCTGACCCCTGAGTATGTTGGTCTCTCATTTAGGGACTCTAATTCTCAGCCTATTCAGGACCTGCCAAGAGATGGATGGGAGGTTGAGTTCCTCAGCTATATCCTCCTCTAATGTTCCTTGCCCAGTGAGCTGCTTCCATCTACTAATTTGGTTTTGCTCTTGCGTACCTTCAAGAATGTTTGTTCTTGCCATAAAGCTCTTCCTGGATCTGAGCTGGCAGACTTGAGGCACATAGAGGTCACCTGCTGCGTTTCGCCATTAATGTCACCCTGAACCCTGTTCTGCTGCAGCCTACTTTTGGTGCTGGGTCAAGGTGTACATGTTGCTACTGCTTCAGCAGACCTCATTGGGGCGGATGTGAATGGTGCTTCTGTGCTAAGCGGTAGTTGGGAATGGCTTACCAAAGCCGGGTCAGCATTGTCTGGTCTGTAGGAGAGCCAATAAGATCCCTTGGCCCTCCATATATTAAAGAGAATAATTCACTTGAGGTTTGGTTTCGTTTTTGCATATTGGAAATTGCTGATGCTTTCTGTTCAGATTGCTACAGTGCTAGTTTTCTTCCTTGACCTTGCGTGGGAACTCTAGGTCATACACTTTTGCTTTAGGTATTAGTGTGTTACTTCTGATATTCATTTATGTAGCTAACACCAGTCAAAGTTCTTTCTTCTTAGCTGTGTAAGGATACTGGATCCATTCTGCTTCCACGAGCAGAAAGAGCTTGTAAGTAAAGTGTTTTAGTGCTATCACGAAGACCTCTGGGGCCTAGTTATGTCATGATGGAAAGCTTTGTAGCTTGTGTCGTTCCTCATAGGTCTCCCATAATAGCATGATCCTCCAGATTAAAAATTGTCTGCATTTAGGGAGTTTCCAGGAGAAATATTAGTTAGATTCATTCGCTTTCAACTTTCTGAGTGTACAGATTTTAATATAATGGGGCAGAATTCACATTAATTTTCACTTGTAGAACAAAGCAGTACAAGCCAGACACAGGCCTATCCTGGTACCTTGGCGTGAAGCAGCTTGTTCCTATGTCACTTTCTACTTGTGTTAATCATTCATCTAGGGCAGTGGTGCCCAAAATAAGGGCCGGGTGCGGCCCCTGATGCCAATTCATCCGGCCTGCAAAGCCCTTGTCGCTCCTGGAAGCGGAAGTAAAACACACCCATTATATTTACAGTTGTACCTCGCTTAAAGAGCATAATGCGTTCCACAGGATTGCTCTTTAAGCAAGTTTGCTCTTTAAGCGAAACACCTTTGAAAGTGACCAATTGTGGGGGGGATTGCGAACCTCAATTTATTTGTTAAGTGAGTTTTTTGGTTGGTTTTATTTGTTAAGCGAAGCAAACATTCAGAGAAAATTCTGCTCTTTAAGCGAGTTACTATTTAAGCGAGGCGCTCTTTATGCGAGGTTTGACTATATATAATGTATTTATTTTACAATGTATATGCTTCTTTATTTTTCAACATCGCCGCGCCACTCGGGAAACTCTGTGCAGCTGACAAACAAAATACATACCAGTAAATAAAATATATAACTTGAAGCAAAACAATAGAAAAAATGAATTTTTTACTTAACTCGAGGCAAACCCATAGAAAAATGATATTAATGTAAATCGAAGCAACCCCATAGGAAAAATGATTTTTTTATGTAACTCAAAGCAAACCCATAGGAAATTGTGTTATGTAAATCAGGACATTAATGCAAATCGGGACATGGTTTTAGTGCAAAAATCATTATGTAAGTCAAATTTTATGTAACTCGAGGCATATGTAAGTCGAGGTTTTACTGTACTTTATAAAATGTACCTATGGGTCAAAGGTATTCTATAAGTTAGTTTGTGTTCTGGTTTGGTTGTTCTATGTGGCTGCATTTTATAATTTTTATTTTACTGTTGTTGTTTTGACTGTAAGCCGCCCTGAGTCACCTTGGCGAGTGGGCGGCAATATAAATCTAAATAAATAAATAAGTTAACTATATGTTTTGTTCATTCTAGTTTAGCATAAATCTGTATTTTTCAGGTAGATCATAGTATTTTCCAGTTATATCATAGTTGTTACATAAGCATATAATATAAGCAATCTGAATGTTGTATAAATGTCATAAAGTTGTATCGCTGTGTTGAAAGAAAGTGTGACTGCAGCAGATGTATGGCTGCCATTACTACCTGTCCCTTTTCATTATGTTTGGATAGCTGTGGATTAAGGTACAACTATGGTAGTTCTTCATGTCATACAGATATAGGAGGCACAGGAGCCATGCCAGGAAAAAAAAATGAGAGGTTCAAAATACCATTAGAAAGAACAACATTTGCTTTACACTGAGTGTCATATTATGTATAATCCTGCATGAGCAAAGTAATAAAGTCTTGTTGGAAGGAAATGTTCATTTGCTTATGAGATCCAGTCACATACTTTTCTTGTCATACTACAGCAGGGACCAGTGGCTTGCCAAGCTCTCTCTCGGAATTTTCACTTCACGGTTTATGGGAAGAAAAATGCGTCTGCCAAAGTATCTGATTCAGTAAGTTCTCCCTTGTCTACCATATTCCTGGTTTCTTAGTCCCATGTTGGGGAGTAGTTTGAAGAATAGTTAGCAGGACAGTGGGAAATTGTTTTTTTTGTGTGTGTCAATAAGAAATTAAGCTTGCATGCCACTGTCTCATTCCATTATCTATAAATCAGGGATTCTCAACCTGTGGCCCAGATGCGCCCCACAGCACCATTTCATGTGGGGGGCCCACCGCCTCCACCACATCAGGAAGTGCTGTGTGGTAGAGGAAGGGCAAAATGGCTGTCTGGCCCATGAAGCTGTCTGAGGTAATGTGACCTGGTCCCTCGGCTTAAAAAGGTTGAGAACTGCTATAAAGGATGAAAGATTCAGGATTGCAGTCCTCTTTTGGAGGAACTTCTGTTTTTTACTTCTAGTGGATAACAAACTGTAATTGGAGGAACGGAAACTTTTCTATTAATGCATATGAGAAAAGGGAAGGAGGTGTTGGAACTTCTTGAATTTATTAGTTCTTTTTTTTTTTTTTGAAATTTTTTTTATTAGGTATATAAAGTGATACAAAACAAGACACATACATAAAACAAAATGAATTACATATCTAAAAAATATAAACAGAGAATTCAAAAAGGAAAGTAAAATCTCTCATATATAAGAATACTACATTGTTAACATCCATCAAAGAATTTATTAGTTCTAACTGATCTAAATTAGGTATGCAGAGACTCTAGCTCATGGACTATGGCCAATTTGGGCGGGGGGGGGGGAGTTCAGTTTGTATCCACAGTGGCTTTTATCTCCAGTCAGTGATGATCACAGATCAGAGAGTATATAAATGAATGTACATTTTTAAAGTACAGTAATACCCCGGATAACACTTGTACCGGATAGCGCTAAAACCGCATAACGTTGCAAGATTTTCGGAAAAATCTTGCATCGGATAACGCGATTTTTAGCGTTATCCGGTACAAGTGTGTGCGTGGGGGGGAGTTGGATTGGGTAGAACATCTACCCAATCCAACCCCCTCCCCAGCGCCCGCCTGCCTTTCCGCCGACGCTACTGCAGGGTTCCCTCTGCTTACCTTCCTTCTCCTTCTCTGACTCCCTTCTCACTCCCAGAGATGTGATTGGTTCTCTAGATCAACTGATCTAGAGAACCAATCAAACAGGAAAGGGGGAAAATACAGAGATGTGATTGGTTCTCTAGATCAGTTGATCTAGAGAACCAATCACATCTCTGTATTTTTTCAAATCAGGAAGTAAAGTAAGTGGAAAGAAACTCCTTTCTCTTTCCTCCCCTTCCCTGCAGTTTAAAAAAACCAAGCCTTTTGCAATCAGCTGGGAGTCGGAGAAGGAGAAGGAAGGTAAGCAGAGGGAACCCTGCAGTAGCATCGGAACTGCACTTTCCCCGACCCTACTGCAGTCGCATGGGGGTGGCTTTAAAAGGTAGGGAGGTCTCTTTCTTTCCCTGCCTGCCTTTAAAGCGGTTTGTCTCTGAAGTCAGGGCTTTATTTTTAGCGTTGTTCGATGCATGTATCGGACAACGCTAAAAACCGGATAACATCATGACTTGTTGGAACCAAGTCATAACGTTATCCGAGGTATTACTGTACATTGCATAGAACTTTGCATTTTGCATTCCTGAAATATACTGAAGTGAAGCTAGCTTCTACATAGACATGTATAGTGTAGGGCAGTGATGGTGAACCTTTTAGAGACTGAGTGCCCAATGAGGCGGCGTATGGGTAGGCATTGTGTGTGCGCACACACCCATGAGATGTCTCCGGCGTGCCTTGAGTGGTGCACTCATCTACCACCTCCCAGGCAGGATTTCAGCCTCCCCTCTTGCCTCCCCATTGGTGGTGGGAGAGGGGTGGGTGGGGAAGTAGTATTGCCATTGGTGTCGGTGGAATGGAGCTTGTCTGCGACTGCATGTGTGCTGACAGAAAGGGCTCTTCGTGCCACCTCTGGCACGCATACTACAGGTTCACCAACACTGGCATAGGGTTATGTTTTGTATTCTTAGTGTGGAAAATGTATGTAGAATTTCATCTGGCCATTTCTGTTCTGCCTACCCCATGCCCTTTGCAAATTGGAATTTGACCACTGGATTGTAAGATATTTCCCATTCCTGTTGAAACAATGCGATGCATCACTGATCTGTGATAGTTATCATAAAATTGACCAGAAACAATAATGTTTGTATATTTTAAAAAATAAATAGGCTAGTACTCTCCAAATGTGCATGTATAATGAACAATTCATTTTGATTACTCTTTAGAGTGGTGGTCAGCTGTGACCCTCCAAATAATATCGGACTGTGACTTCCATAAGCCCCTTATCATTTGCTGTGCTTGCTAGGGTTCAAGGGAGTTGCAGTCTGACAATCTGAAGGGTCATAGTTGCCTATCACTGCTGTAGAAATTTATTTTCTTGAGCTCCATCAATGCTATGAGTGCTCATCGTAATTTCTCTTTTCAGATATCAACACAATATCCAGTAGTGGATCACGAGTTTGATGCTGTTGTGGTGGGTGCTGGTGGTGCAGGCCTGCGAGCTGCCTTTGGCTTGTCTGAGGCTGGGTTTAATACAGCATGTGTTACAAAACTATTCCCTACACGATCCCATACTGTTGCTGCCCAGGTGAGAAGCCATTGATTCCAGCTGGATTCATACATTAGGGGTAGGGAATGGAAGTGGATTGCGTACTATGTACAGTAATACCTCAGATAACGCTAAGACTTGGTTCCACAAGTCTTGTTGTTACCCGATTTTTAGTGTTATCCGATGCATGTTAAAATCCTATGGGATGGATCAGATAACGTTAAAGCTCCATAGAGATACATTGTAACCGTACAGGCTTTAGCGGTTGTTATCCAATCCATCCCATAGGACCTTAACGTTATTCGATTCAATTCTCCTCCCCAGATTACTTAACGTTATGCGATTTTAGCGTTATCCGAGGTAAACGTTATCCGAGGTATTACTGTACAGTAAAACCTCATATAACACTAAAACCTGGTTCCACAAGTCTTCGTGTTATATGATTTTTCGTGTTATCTGATCCTCTATGGGATCCATAGAGATACATTGTAACCACACAGGCTTTCGCGGTTGTTATCTGAAGCATCCCATAGGATCTTAATGTTATCTGATGCAATTCTTCCCCCCAGATTCCTTGATGTTATGCGATTTTCGTGTTATTCGATACTAATGTTATATGAGGTATTACTGTATATGAAATTCTATTGAACCCATGTTAACAACTGCTGCCAGATTATGAACTGATTTTCTGTGACTTAAATTATTTTGCAGAATTCATCAAATCAATTGGCTTTGTGCTATTTTTATTGAACTTTTTTAGCTGCATCATTTCAGCTTGCAGATGGAAGTTTGCATATGCCAATGTTCAAGGTGAACATTTACTTAGATGAAAATTCCTTTGATTTTAGTAACATTTGAATTAGCAACTAGTCGTTTTTATGAGCTATCATAACCCTTTCCTGTTTGAGAGCAGTGATTAAAAAGTGGTTTCTGTCTGTAGTTAGTCATATATAGATGGATTGAAATACAATAAAACCCCTACTTATGAAAAAGTCAATTTTGTAGGCTTTTGCTTAAATCGGTTTTTTATGTAACTTGAAGCAAACCCATAGGAAAAAATATGCTTTTACGTAACTTGAAGCAAACCCATAGGAAAAATGGAATTTTTATGGAAATCGAAGCAAACCCATAGGGAAATGAATTTTTACGTAACTCAAAGCAAACCCATAAAGGGGGGGGGGGGAAATGTAACTTGAAGCAAACAGGAAATCGTGTAAATCAGGACATAGTTTTAGCACAAAATCATTATTTAAGTCGAATTTTATGTAACTCAAGGCATATGTCATCAAGAAATGATAGGAATTACATACAGCAGAAAGTTATTAGTTGTATCTTCTTGCTTGCAGCAGTACTTCAGCTGCAACAGAACATACTGTTCTCCATGTTTAATGGCGAGTTCAGAAGAGTTGATTGCTAATTATTGTTTATGGATATGTACATGTGTTTGTTTCATTTCTAGGGAGGAATCAATGCTGCTTTGGGGAATATGGAAGAGGATAACTGGAGATGGCATTTCTATGATACTGTGAAAGGCTCTGACTGGCTGGGAGACCAGGATGCAATTCATTACATGACTGAGCAAGCCCCTGCTTCAGTTATTGAAGTATGAGTAGCAATATATTTTGTGTGGTTTTTTAAAATAATATTGCTCAGAATCTTATTACTTAAGACCATTGATTGAAACTTCAACAGCCAGTTGTCACTAGCTAAGAAGCTAGTGATTGAATTCCGTGTCGTTAACTAGTCATGTAAATATTCAGTTGGATTGTAGCCTGCAGTAGTTAAAATAGCATTACTGGGTTGTGAACAAAACTAGTGGTCTTTGCAAGAAACACGAGTTCCTTCACTTTGTATCATAAACAGAAATAACAGTGAAATGTTCATTCACTTGCCCTGATTCTGTATCTTCCAAGACTGAGCTGCTGCAGAGTACGTTTAGATAACATATTGCAGCACTGATCTTATTCCACAAAAGTGAGGATTCTTTTAGTACAAAGGGAAATGTTTGATTTGTGAGGGTAAATTGTCAGTTATCAATGAGGTGCTTGCCATTCATTAATGAGGTGCCCTTTAAAAAATTTTTTAATGTGCAGCAATTTGCTGTGTGACTTTGCTTATGACAGTGTAAATTGTGGATAGGATTCTAGCCAAAATTTACTTCAGAATTTTGTGTTTAAGCAGATAATTATGCATTGCCCTCTAGCAATAAATATGGTAGGCCTGCTGTCTTTTTCTGGCAAAGCTCTTATCTCTCTGTAGAGGTGCCTTACACTCGCTTGTACTAGCAGGACCTTATATTCTGTTTGTCCCTAGCAAAAGCTTAGGAGGCACAAATGTCTGCTTTTAAAACTAAGGTACGTCTCTTGCTTAGATCTGGCTAATCTATTCCTCATCCTGTTAGAAAACTCCTAAGGCCTTCTAATAGCTCCAAGTAGGAGTCAGAGGTTGCAATCAAATAGTAAATTGCAAATACAGTAGGCTCATTGAATTAGTTATGTTGACTGACAGTATCTCCAGTGATTCGCTGGGCCAAATCTAGTTGCTTCTGAATTTCAGGCAGAATGTATTCTATAGACCAAGTTGCTGTTTAATCTATTGTGGATGTTGTTTGTAATTTCTAAAGAAAAACTGCTTTTTTAGATTTAACAGTTATTATTCTATTTTCATGTTTGGGTTAAATAGTTAATAATTGCCTGCTTGTATTCCTCAGCTGGAGAATTATGGAATGCCATTTAGCAGGACAGAAGATGGAAAGATATACCAGCGGGCTTTTGGGGGGCAGAGCTTGAAGTTTGGCAAAGGGGGACAGGCACATCGATGCTGTTGTGTGGCTGATAGGACTGGCCATTCATTGCTTCACACGCTTTATGGACGGGTAAGAAATGGTTTGTATGCTTATGGGGATGAAGCTGATTTATTTGATAGTTAAAAGGATTAATTTAATGACTGGTAATTCTGTTTCCTGTACCTTTTCCTGTTTTGTTTTCCATAATAGATCCCAAGAAATTGCCTTCTGGCATTGTCACATAATTAAATAGTTAAAAGAATTAAAAAGCTATCATATGAATTGTGATATGTTTTTAGATGCAAAATAACTTTTTTGAATTAATCTATTTAATACACACGTCTTAAATTTCATCTTGTCATATACTTTTTTCCTGTTTTTTAAAAGAATATAGCATATCACCTGCTTTGTTTGTTATCTAGTAGTACTAGAAGGGTATGTAAAAAAAAATGGGAAATTTACTGCTAAATATTTATTATTATGCTTTTATACTGCCCATCTGGGATATTTCCCACAGACAAATAAACAAAAGCAACATAATAAAGCAAACAACCAAATATAATAAATGACAGAATAAATACCTGAAGAAAATTAAATGTCTGCCATCTGAAGGCAAGCAAGTTCAACAAACCAGCTCACATTGTTAGAGGAGTAAATATGTAAATTATATGTAAAATATTGGAAGGACTGAAAAAAGAAAGGTTAGTTATTAATGTGGCTGCTGCCTCAATTTGTTTAGCTGCTATAATTCTAGTACTTGGCCAGGATTTTGTTAGTTAATTTTAGTAGAGAACTTCCATAAGTTAAGAAGTGTAACAATTTCCTGTTGCACATCAATTACATGACCCAGTATATCGAATCTGACTTAAACCTGAAGCACCCTTGAAAATTATGCTGTTGGCATTATGTCTGTGAGATAACACAATAGGATACTAGTTAGTATTCTGTGAAATAACATTTTAGAAAAACTTATAAAATGTAATATCTTACAAACGAAGATGCCTTATTATAAGCTACTAGGGTGTTTCAACCTTGCCCCCCCCCCCAAGTTCCTGGACTTTAGTTACCATAATCCCAAGTCAGTACACCTCCTGATCAAGGCTTCTGAGAATTGAAGTCCAAGAACATCTGGGGACTCAAGGTAGAAAAAACCTGAGCTACTAGACCAGGGGATCCCAACCTAAGGCCTGTGGGCCAGATCCGGCCCCCAGTGCCATTTCATGTGGCCAAGGGCATTCGAGATACAAAATGGCTGCTAGTTTGAAGCTGTTGGGACAAATGGCCGCCAAACCCCCCTCCAGTAGTATAGAAGGGGAAAATGCCCATCTGGCCCTTGAAGCTTGAAAGGTTTGGGAGCTCCTGTGCTAGACTGTTGCCCAATCTTTCATTCTGACTGGTAATAGCCCTTCAAAGTTCGTGATTGAGATCCTTCCTATCAAGATATTATGTAGCCATTATATTCCTCTCTTGGCATCCCAAGACCTCATATAGAGAACGTATCTTTAGTTTTATGCCTAACATCGTTTTTGTCCCCTGTAACAGCGTCTGATGTTCTGTTATCTTAAATATGCACTTTTTTGGGTACCTTTTTTGGTTTGTCTAATAATGGTGTCATCCCGGTATGGATTTTGAGTGTGTTTTATGCACAGCATGATCAGTGTTGCTTTGTTTATCTTTGAATCTGAAAAAGACTTTCTGACTGTGTCATAAAACTAATGTTGCTAACTATGCTAAACAAGTAAAAATGTTTTAAACTCCCACCTTCTCTTCTAGTCACTCAGATACGACACCAGTTACTTCGTAGAATATTTTGCCCTTGACCTCCTTATGGAAAATGGAGAGTGTCGTGGTGTCATTGCCCTTTGTATAGAAGACGGCACCATACATCGTTTAAGAGCAAAGAATACAGTTATTGCCACTGGGTAATATGCCAATAATCACATTGAAGTTAATGCACCACCGATGCTTCCTTTTCCTCTTTTTTTTTTGGCCTTATCAGGAGAAGATACTGCACAAATCCATCTCCCGATAAAATGTTCTAACCCAGCATTAGGGTAATATTGCAATTCCGTCCACTTCAGGATTTTTTTTTTTTGGTGAGAAATCCTCCCAAACATTCGTCCACCTATATTATTTCCCCCTGCTGTTCTATATCCTGACCTGAACTGTTCCTGTTCAGCAGTCCCTTTTCATGTTTTCAAACCTGTGAGGAAGGTCAAGCTAAGAGAGTGCCTAGCACAGCGTCACCCAGTGTGCCTCATCCCTGAGCAAAGATTTGAACAAAGGTCTCACCAATCCTAATCTAACACGGCTTTATTGCGATCACTGATCAAATAAGGCATATTCAAAGTATTTCTGCACTACAGAATACAGAGCAGTTCTGTCTGTCCCAGCCCTGAGTGCTTTCAGTAAATATTATCCCAGATTTATGAGACTTGGTTCCTGATACAAGTCTTGAAGGGGAAATAAGCTCCAGTTTTGGGGAAGTTTTACAACCACATTGTAAGTTTGATCTTGATGTGCTCAAGATCGACTCAGCCTTTCGAGGTCAGTAAAATGAGTACCTAGCGTGTTGGAGGCATAGTGCTAATTACATTGTAAACTGCCCAGAGAATGCTCTAAGCACAATGTGGTAGTATTTATTTATTTATTTATTTAAATTTGTTTATCGCTCTCCTCCCAAAAGGGACCCAGGGCGATTTACAACAATTATAAAATCATTTTAAAAAATTAAAAACCTCTAAAAACTTTAAAACACTTGGTATTATAAATGTAATTGGTATATATAAATGTAATTGGTATACAGTATATAAATGTAATTGCTAATCAGTAAGCAATGAACTGATGAAAAAAGAGTAAACTTCTGGCATTTTCCCTTGCTTGATGTCTCTGTGAATTGTAGTTTACTGGAACTCCATTGATCAGGAGATGCAGAGCAGTCTAATACGTTGCATTCTTTCCTAAGATCTCACAGATCATTCATATCATATAAAAGTTCTTATGAATGAATATAACTATCTCTAAAAGTGAGGGAGATGATGGAGTTCTTAGATCTGATTCATATATTGATCCCAACATTTGCTCTAAGTGTACTTAGTGCAAATCTATACAGTCAAACCTTGCATAAAGAGCGCCTTGCTTAAAGAGTAACTCGCATAAAGAGCAGAATTTTCTCTAAATGTTTGCTTAGTTTAAATAAAACCATCCAAAACCTTGCTTAACAATAAATCGGGGTTTGCAATTCCCCCCGGCCAGAAGTCACAATTGGTCATTTATAACGGTGTTTCGCTTAAAGAGCAAACTCGCTTAAAGAGCAATCCTGTGGAACACATTATGCTCTTTAAGCGAGGTACAACTGTATGTCCTTTAATCCTTTGGATATAAAAGCTCTTCATAAGGTATTAAACAATTCAAAGAAAACATAGATCAGTAGTGGTGAACCTATGGCACATGTGCCAGAGGTAATACTCACAGCCTTTGTAGGCACACGAGCCATTGCCCCACCACAGAGTTTGTCCCGCCTTTCTGCCCAGCAGCCCAATGAGAGTGTTTCCTCTATCCCCCAGCACAGAGTTCACCCACCCCTCTGCCTAGCAGCCCAATGAGAGCTCTTCCCCTTCCCAGTACAGTTTGCTCCACTCCTCTGCCCAGCAGTCCAATGAGAACACTTCTTTCCCACCAGCACAGAGTTCACTCCACCCTTCTGTTTGGGCACTCAGTCTCTAAAAGGTTCACCATCACTGACATAGATGTTGTCCCCCCCCTCCCGCAAATGCTTTTATTGTGGGAATTATGATTTGGGTATGTTACAGAAAAGTCACACTTGCTTTTAATATAAATTGTGTAAGCCAGGGGTTCTCAACCTATGGCCCCTTGGCCAGATCTGGACCACGGCGCCATTCCATCCAGCCATCACTCCTGCTGCTGGCCTTTTCCCCTCCACCAGATTGGTGTTAGGGACACGTCAAGTCAGGCGGAGGGGAAAAGGACAACAGAAGCAGCAGACGCATGTGGCCCCACACAGCCTTCCCAGGTGCTTTTCTGGCCAAGCGTGGTGAAGGACAGGCAGGACCCCTCCTTCACCCATGGCAGGCCAGTAAGCAGGGAAGATTGGCGGCATGAGGGGAGTATTTGCAGGTTGGACTGGTGGCGTGTGTGTGTGGGGAATAGTGGCAGTGTATAGGGGAGTGGTGGCGGCAGCAGGGGGCACGAGTTCGGCCCACTAACAGCCTGAGGATGTGTGATATGGCCCCTGGCTTTAAAATGTTGAGAACCCCTGGTTGAAGCCTAAACAAATTTTCTCCAGAAGGTTTTACTGTTTGGATTGCTCACGTGGAAATAAGTGAGCTGATAAAATGGGAGCTCAGTATGACTTTGAGACTGCTGAGTTACTGCTGTCTTCAATTCCACACCTCATATTAAACCAGTAGATGAAGTGATGAAGAACTAGCCAATAATTAGTGATTTCAGGAGGATATTTTATTTGATGCTACTGCAGGTACTGAAATATCATTTTTGAGGGTATCGTTCACTTTTTCTGCAAATGGAAAATGTACTGGGCAGATATTAATTGAAAACTTGTTTCCTAGTGGATATGGGCGCACATACTTCAGCTGTACCTCTGCTCACACTTGCACTGGAGATGGGACAGCCATGATCACACGGGCAGGTCTGCCTTGTCAGGATTTAGAGTTTGTGCAGTTCCATCCAACAGGTAAAAATTCTTCATGGCTCTTACTTAAAAATGGTTCGTTGTGTAAATAGCATTTTTGTTATTTTTTGGTCATAATTTTGGGGGGAGAAACACATGATCAAAGTAAGGTATAGTCAAACCTCGCATTAAGAGCATCTCGCTTAAAGAGTAACTCGCTTAAAGAGCAGAATTTTCTCTGAATGTTCGCTTTGCTTAATAAATAAAACTAGCCAAAAACTCACTTAACAAATAAAACCAACCAAAAACTTGCTTAACAAATAAATCGAGGTTCGCACACACCCCCATTGGTAATTTACAATGGTGTTTCACTTAAAGAGCAAACTCGCTTAAAGAGCAATCCTGTGGAACACATTATGCTCTTTAAGCGAGGTATAACTACTTGCATTTTGAAGTATGGTTTCGCTTTATACATCATTAGAAATAATCATTTGAGCTCTCTGCCATTCAGAGACCCAGGCAGAGCTTTTATTCTTCCGGAAAAACCTCAAAACCTGGCTGGTGCAATGAAGGGGGGGGGGGGCAACTGGGGAGATAGCCACTCCAGGCTGGCTTATATGATCACCACCTGGGCTTCCAGCTTTCAGTTTTAGAAATTTTATGATGTGGTGGTTGGGGAGGGCATTTTAAATAAATAAATACAGTGGTACCTTGCTTAAAGAGCATAATGCGTTCCTCAGGATTGCTCTTTAAGCAAGTTTGCTCTTTAAGTGAAACACCATTGTAAGTGACCAATTGTGACTTCTGGCAGGGGGGGGGGATTGAGAACCCAGATTTAGTTGTTAAGTGAGTTTTTGGTTGGTTTTAGTTGTTAAGCGAGGCGGCCATTCAGAGAAAATTCTGCTCTTTAAGAGAGTTAGTCTCTAAGTGAGGCGCTCTTTAGGCCATGTTTTACTGTAATTGATGTCTGAATGACTGAGAGCTTAATGCAAACAGACAAACCAAAAGGCAAATATTCAAAATTACAAACAATAATAGCAAAAATCAAATATCCAAACGCTCTTCATTTGAATCAAAAACATGTGTTCTGTTTTTATTTGCTCATAATGGAAATACCAGCGATCAATTTTGTTTTAAGGATTATGTTGTTTTTGTGTGTAAAAGCATGTTTCAACATATTACCGGTACCTACTTTCCAATAGATTACAGTTTCAAAAATATTTGATTTAAAAAAAAAAACATTGTGTTGGCAGTTAAAGCTACTGTATTTTCTGGTCTATAAGATGCACTCCCCCCTTAAAATACGGAGTGCGTCTTACATGCTGGTAACAGTCCCACTGGGCTGGTGCAATTTGGTGGCTAGAGAGGATTGGTGGTTGGAGACAGGAAAGGGCTATTCTAAAGCCGCCCTCACCCACCCACCCCTGCTACTGCGGTTCTTTGGAAGCCAGGCAAAGGGTGACTTCCAAAGGAGTGATCTTGCTTGGGCGACCCCACCCTCCTCACCTCCTGATGGCCGTCAGGAAGCGAGGAGGGGAAGCAGGTGAGATCGTTCCCAAAGGAGATTGCCTGAGAGATTGCCCCACCTCCTGAAGGCCTCCTGCTAGGGAAGTTGGGATCCCCTTGTCAGACATCGGCCGTTTCATCGTAAGGGCTCCTCCCCCTAAGTTCCTGAGACACCTTGTCCCATTCCTGGAACTCTCACCCTTACCTTCCACCTTTGAGAGAGCCGAGCTGCGCAGAAAGGAACTCTTACTATGCTCAGGCAATAGAGCAAAACAAGGGAGGAATCTGGTAGCGTAGCTTTGTGTGTGTGTGCCAATAAAAAACATCAATCTTCAAAGAGAAACAGCTGCTTTATTCTTCAGGTTCGTGTAGTAAAGTCCATGGAAAAACGTAGATTAAAAGGTCATTAACAGATATCAGTCCAGGTAACAGTCCAGGTTCATTAGGTAATCATTTCGAAAAGAAAAAGAATAATCCCACACCATAGCCAGGGTCTTATGCCATTGAGATCCAGAATCGAACTAACTAACTTCTCTGCAAAATGGAGATTCTACAGTCAGGTGGGTTAACCTTGGCTAATCAGGGAACAGAAGAAAACATTCTCAAACCAATAATTGTTTACACACATGTAGAGTTAGTGAAGTCAAAACATGCTAGCTAGGGAGATAGCACAGGAACACTGGCTGAAAACAAACCGTCTCGTGACACGTAATCTTGTGAGACACAGAGAGAAGACAAAGGATTTCTGTGAGGCCTAGGTAAATCTACAACCTCAAGCCTTGGGAAACATAAGGAAATATGTCGTTTCCTGACACCCCTTTGAAAGGGCTTTTTCAAGCCACCCATCCCTGCGGCCCAACTGCATCCACCACTGATGGCTAGAAGCCTAGCTACCCCTGATGGCTAGAAGCTGGGTGATGGGAACGGTCCACTTCACCTGCTGAGCCCCCTCATAGCCACGGGTTGTCTGCCACTGTACGTTCAGTTGGCGAAGCGGGCTGGCAAAGAATCCTGATTCATCCGCTGACTGCCCATAGCCATGGAGGGCAGGTTCACCAGCGGAAGCAGGCTGGAAAGGTTTCCCGCTTCTGCAACTGAGCTTTCTCTCCATTGCTACGGGTGGTCAGCCATAGTGGATTGGCGGGAGAAGCAGGCTAGCAAAGGAGCCTGCTTCCCCCCACCCTTCCTGGCCCTAGGTGGTCAGCCATGGCAGGGGACATTGTGGTTCAACAACGGGAAAAGATTGGCGGCTGACAAAAACCCCCCCCCCCCCATTTTTCGTAAAATAAATCATTTCGGAATTTCATGAAAAAGTGTAGAAAATTATTTTTTTTTCTTAAAAAGTCTATCAAAATACGGTGTGTGTTTTATACACTGATGCATCTTATATGCCAGCACTATGGGCAGTTTTATTTTATTTATTTATTTATTGCTCGTATTTCTACCCCGCTCCAATCGGGCAAGCCCAACTCTGAGCGGCCTACAAATCAAAATATCATCGTCCTAAAACTTGCCTTTAAGTCAGTAGGTTTTCCTTAACAAGATCTCATTTTTACCTTTGTATAGCACAGTGCTATGTTTATTAATATCTATGTTTCACAGAGTTTATAGGCCATTTGTTAGCCATTATACTACAGCAACGTTGTCTCATTCTAGTGCTGATAATGCAGAAGATCTGTAAAGCATAGCCATTATAAAAAAAGTATATAGCTTTATAACAAATTGCTCTGTTTTGTAGGGATCTATGGAGCTGGTTGTCTTATTACCGAGGGCTGTCGTGGTGAAGGGGGCATTCTGATTAACAGTGAAGGAGAACGGTTTATGGAGAGATATGCTCCAGTTGCCAAAGATCTTGCTTCAAGAGATGTTGTGTCTCGTTCTATGACGATTGAGATGCGTGAAGGAAGGCAAGTCTGGTTGTGTATCATTAGTGCATCTGGGAGTAGAATAACAGGCAACACAGTGCTAGGAATCCTTAGGGTTTTTTAAAAACCATCTAGGATATCCTAAAGAATAAGATGATTTCTTCAAGAATTGAAGGGAATTGAAACATTGTTCTGAAGACTGGATTTCATTGGCTATAAGGAAAATTCCATTCCTTGACCGTTTTGTATGATCAGAAATGTAATAGACAAGTGTTACTGGCAGGAATCTGTTCCTGAAAAGAATAAAATTTGTGTAAGTTGGCATACCTAACTGAGATGAATGTAACCTGCAGAATAGAAGTGAAGAAGAAGGGCACCGTGTACTTAATCCTAATTTGTTTTCACATACAACCCTGATTGTAAAGAATCAAGTGCATGCATTCAAACTTCAGAAACTGCTGTAGTTTCTGTAGCAGAGACTATTGTGCTTCTTGGTGTCCTTGAATAAGATGATGGATGACGTAAGTTTTTAATTTAGCTAGGATGATCAGAGGCTTGTATCAGTGGCATTATTATTATTATTTTCTAATAACAGAGGCTGTGGACCTGACAAAGACCATGTGTACCTGCAATTACATCATTTGCCACCTCAGCAGCTGGCAATGCGTCTTCCTGGGATTTCAGAAACTGCCATGATATTTGCTGGTGTAGATGTCACCAAAGAACCCATTCCTGTTCTACCCACTGTGCATTACAACATGGGAGGCATTCCTACAAACTACAAAGGGCAGGTAATTTCTCTTTAGTAGTAACCTCCAAGTAGAAAATATTTAAAATGAATGCAGTGACTTGTTCCTGTTAGCTCTGAAAATGAAGTTAATTGAGGGGAAAGCCCACTTAGAATTTTGCTCCTCGTCCCCTCGCTTTCTTTTATCTCTTTCTCCTGCTATCATTATCTTCTTTTCCAGCACTGGCAAATGCCTTTTATTTACAACAGAAAGAGATACTGCTGTGTTGATGTTTTATTATTTTTAATGGCAGGTGATTACACATGTGAACGGCAAAGATCAAGTAGTCCCTGGGTTGTACGCTTGTGGTGAAGCTGCCTGTGCCTCTGTTCATGGGGCTAATCGTCTTGGGGCAAACTCTCTCTTGGACTTGGTGGTGTTTGGCCGTGCATGTGCCCTTAGTATTGGAGAATCGTGCACACCTGGTAAGTGGTTGGTTGTTTTCAGCCCCTTATGTTGCATCTCTTAAACAGTGTTGTTATCCTGCAACTCTAGCTGCTTTTTGTGTTATGATTACTACCTTTGTGTTTATGCAGAACACCTGGTTATATTCTCAGGAATCAATTTACCATATTTGTCGGCTCATAAGGCGCACTGGATGATAAGACACATCATGTTCTTAAGACACATTTTGAAGGAAAAAATAATTTTCTACATTTTAACTCCAGGAGGTGGGAAGGGCATGATTGGCCGGTCAAGAGACCTCCTTTGGAAGCCTCTTGCCCAGCCAATCCCACTGATGGCCGTCAGGAGGAAGGGACAGAAAGTGCCTATACCCCCTCCCAGTATGTACGTGCACAACAGGGATTGGGCTATGAGAGAAGCTCTCACACGTCCCCACCCACAACTGGTGCGCATCTCTACTTAGAACTCATTGGTGCATGTCTGCTTTGGCTCCTAACACCGGGCGCCTGAGCCAAGGAAAGACTGTTCTCCCCCTCGCCTTACCTGCGGGGTCTCCATTGTGGTTTTGCCTGAGTTCGGCCGGGGGGGCGAAGATGACAGGAAGCCTGGCCGAGGGACGGAGGAGGAGGAAGTTGCTCACTCCTGGGTGTCTGCTGGGTCTCCTGAGAAATCTCCCCTTCATGGCAATGTGGCATGGCCAGTGCTTTGTCCCTCCTCCTTCACCACCTCCTCCTCCGCGGCTTCGCTGCTAGGCTGGGAGGGGAAGCGCGAAGGTCCATAACTCAGGGCCAGCCGCCTCGGCGCCTCTTGCTCCAAAGTCCTTCAGCAGCGTAGGGTGGAGCCCTGCCCACGTGCTTCAGAGCCTCAGCCCCTCTTGCGAGAATGGATCTGCTCAAAATTGATCTCCAAAACTGCATTGAAATAGATTAGAAAATCAGTTTTATTTTTTCTAAAATGTTTCAGGTTTATCAGCAGCCTCTGATTTAAGCACCTTTTTCAGGAAAGGAATGTTAATAAACAGCCTATAATTGATTTTTATATTCAGGGCTGTGATTAGACTTCTTAAGTTGTTCCCTTACTGCTTCTTTAAAAGAAGATGGTGCTGTTTCATATCTCAAAAAACAATTTGCAGGATACTGGACCCACCTAAATATTTCCATGGTAACAAGCCATAGCTGATATTTATCTCCTTGTTACAGAGAAGACAACATTCACTCATTATTAATCAGCCATTAATGAAAATCCTTCTGTGATTTTGAAGTATGCATCAAGCCAATGTGAGCATCTGCCCCCAAGAATTGCAGCAACAGCTTATTAATTGCTAGTTAGAAGCAAGTGATTGTTACTTCTTTTGTCGTCTGCTACTCGTATCCAAGTATACATTTTGTCCTGAAATTCTAGGAAAAATGCCACTGGGGTGAATTTGTTTTAGGTGGATCGCAGCTTGCCATGAAATGACCCACACACTGTGATCATGGAGCCATCTCCTGCGGCACACATGAAATGAGACATGCAGAATTTATCACTGGGACTGCAATGGACTGCTGCAGTCTTGGTGATATTAACAAGGTGCGCCTTCTCAACCAGTCCATCTGGCATGGCCTCTTCCGCCTCCATGGCCATTGGGAATCATAATCAGAATAGTGACGTGTTTCCTCCTCTGTTCATTTTGCTGTTGGGCCCAATCTGATGGTTTCCAGTGGCATTTCCTCCCGTGAAGGGACCATCACCCCATCTAAAGGGGCTGATCTACCCATACCATTGGCCCCTTTAGGAAGTCAGGTTATTTACCACCGCCCAACACTTGGCATTGAGTTGCTGGCTGTACGGTCTACTCCATTACTGTAGCAGGATGTCTGGCCAGACAACCTAAGCAACAGGATTTTAGCCTGCAAGTCATAGACCTGACAGAAGGATCAAGTTAGCCTATTTTGTAACTTGACAAGAATTGCTGATTGGTGCTTATTCCTTCTGCCCCTGAACAGTTTTAATTGATTAGCTCCATTATTTGTTACTCCTATTGGTGAATTGTAGTTTTGTATTATGGCTGCTTTATTTATATTTTAGTTTTAGTTTTTGTACATTTTAACTCTGAAAACTCACTGGCTGAAATTCTGTTCTTAGTGTAGTAAGTCAGTTAAGTAGGCCCATTAGCTAAAGGGGCTTTGGTGAGTCAGATCCTCCATAAGTTCCATTAATTTGAATATACCTATCTGGTTATGACTTACTACTCTAAGCAACAGGCTTTCACCCACTGTGTCATCTAGAGAAAATAAATAATGTCTATTGTTTTTCAGATTTAAATGCAATCATATTGTTATTGTATTTACTCTTCTTAGGAGAACCACTTCCACCACTCAAACCAAATGCAGGTGAAGAATCTGTAGCAAACTTGGACAAACTACGTTTTGCCAATGGAAGTATCAGAACGTCAGAACTGAGGATTAATATGCAAAAGGTTGGAAAACTTGGCTTGGTGGTCATGTAGAGCAGAGGTGCCCAAACTAAGGCCTGGGGGCCGGATGTGGCCCCGGACACCAATTCATCCGGCCCACAAAGCCTTAATCACTCCTGGAAGCAGAAGTAAAACGCACCCAGATGAATTGGCATCGGTGGTTGTACCCGGGCCTTAGTGACTGGCTCCTTGAACCATGTGATCGGCCCACGGCCTGAAAAGTTTGGGCAACCCAGATGTGGAGACATTTCAGATACATTGTAAAAAATCAGCTCTATCTTACATAGACTGAATGGTTTATTTATTTAAATAACTTATCGTTAAGCAATTATAGATCTACAAGTATACATTTAGATTAAACAGCAACAAATTCTTTTTTATAAAATATATAAGCTATACAGTAGATTAAATAAAAGAATTTGAAAAATTTGATAGAGAATTAAAATCAGAATTACCTTGAAATTTCCTAAGAGGACATTCACAAACTATAAAGAATAGTTTTTTAGACTATAGGTTTTGTTGGTTCTGTATGGTTGTGAGAGCTGGACCATTAGGAAAGCTGAGCGCAGAAGAATAGATGCCTTTGAGATGTAGTGTTGGAGGAGAGTTTTGAGAGTCCCCTGGACAGCGAGGAGAACAAATAGGTCAATCTTAGAAGAAATCAACCCTGACTGCTCCCTTAAAGGTCAAATAGTAAAGATGAAGCTAAAGTACTTTGGACATCAAATGAGAAGAGAGGATTCACTTGAGAAAGCCTTAATGCTGGGAAAGGTGGAGAGCAAAAGAAAAAGGGGGCAGTCACAAATGAGATGGCTAGATGGTATTGTAGAGACAATGGGCACAGAACTGAGCGAGTTGAAGGGGATGGTGGAAGACAGAAATGCCTGGCAGACAGTGGTCCATGGGGTCGCAAAGGGTCGGAATCGACTGTGCGACTGAACAATAAAAAATATGATATGATTTTTAAAACTTACCCATTTTAATCCCTATTCATCTAAGCCAGAGTGGGCAACCTATGGATCATGTGCCAGATCCAGACTGTGGCGCCAAATAATCCCGCCCTCGCTCCAGTTGCTGCCATCACCAGAATCAGCCACAGACGCGTTTACGGCAGCTGTAAAAGGGGGCAGGGGACAACCACCAGTCTGAAGGAGCATGATTGTGCCACTGTGTGCAATATTTTTGTTCAACGTCCCCATTCTGTTCCCACAACTTTCCTGCTCGCATTATTCCTTGTTTTCAATTTTTGTCCAGTAACTTTAAGGTGTTTTTAAAATGTGAGAGATCAGTAAAGAATTATTCTGAGATATTTTGTATGGCAGTTATGTTTCATCATTTTTTCACAAAAGGATGGATTTACTTTATTTCAGGGGTTCCCAACCACCAGGCTGCAGACCGGTAACGGGCCACCCCGAACCGCACCTTGAGGGTGGGTGTTGCTGGGAGCCCCAATGGCAGCCTTCTGCCCTCAACGTGCTCCACTGGGTCTACCTGTTGAACAGAGTGAAAGCACAGGCTTCAGAAACAGCAGATAGGCAGGTGGCCGTGCCTCTCCTCCACATTGCTTAATTATGGTGGGGCTCTCTCCCCCCCCCCTCGTGTGCAGTGTGATATCTCACTGTCTGAGTCATAAACGGTGTGGCTGGCAGGCAGTTGGGCCCCTTCTCCTAGCCACTGGTCCATGATGCAAAAAAAGCTGAGGATCTGTGCTCTATTTAATATTTAATTACTTAAATTGAGGTGCATATTTTGATTTTATTCTGCTTTGGTCAGAGCCTCCAGTTCTCATAATATTGGCTTAATATTATCAAACCTTTAATGATTTAGTGATGACATGTGGTCATTGGCATTACACAGTCATGGACACACTATGTTGCCAATATAAGTTTATGGAAACTGATAATTCCACATATGAATGCTAACTTGACATTATTTGACCAGATTTTTTTTTTGCAGAACAGATATGATCATTTGCAGTAGATTTTGCTCTGAACATGGTCATGGACTGGTTGAAACAAGATGTGGCCATGTTTTAACCCTACTAATTATACATGTTTTGTCATTTGTAGGATAATTATGTTGAAATAATTTCTACATTTTTACAACTAGACTCTTTTAATGTTCAATAAATGTTCTGTTTTTTTCCATCTTGATGCATTTCTAGACAATGCAAAGCCACGCTGCAGTGTTCCGTACAGGCTCTGTCCTCCAGGAAGGTTGTGAGGAAATTTCCAGCTTATATAACAATTTGGATGACTTGAAGACATTTGATAGAGGTAATCTGGCCACAGAATACTACACTATTTGGCATTGTTAACAGTGTTTTCTTGAAAAGTCTGAAGTCTTTGAGATAGATGTTTTTGTGGCCCCTACCAGGTATGCTAGATAGACTTTTGTCATCAACTTGTTCCAGAAATAAATAACAAGATAGCAGATTTACAAAGAAATATATTAAGGGTAACAACTAGGATAGTATAGCAGATTTCTAAGTATCCATTTGGCAAAGAGGATGGTGAACATCACAGGTAAAACTTCTCAACAGGGCAGCATGTGTTTTGTTTAAATGCTAGCATAGAACAGAACGTGGCCACAAATTAGATGTCTGTTAATTGTTTCTTTGAAAGCTGTATGGAGGCAATGCTGAATGAAGTCTGAAAAGCCTAAAGGGGCTGTAAACCTTCATTCATTGAGGAAGCGGTTACTCCGAAGAGTGGCTAGAAAAAGATGGGAGAGAAACAGTCTGCGTGACTCTCATGAATTGAGGCATTTTAATGCCAGAAACCTGCACTGTTAGTTTAATAAAATGCATGTTTTCTCAGAAGTTGCCAAACTAATTAGATGTACAAGTTTCCAGGTGAATGTTGAGAACGTTTAATTTTAATCTATTATACAATGTTGCCATTTGTCTACTTTGCCTGCAACTACTTGTTGGACTTTATTGAGAGCAAGTATGATTTGAATTAGCTAAATCACTTATTTAGATCTTTTAATGTTTTTGTAAACCTTTTTTTGTACTTTAGGTGTTGTATGGAATACGGACCTGGTGGAGACTTTGGAATTACAGAATCTGATGCTTTGTGCTTTACAAACTATTTATGGTGCAGAAGCTCGGAAAGAGTCACGTGGTGCTCATGCTAGAGAGGATTTTAAGGTAAGCATTACATTATTATTATGATATCCTCCCTAAGCGCTACCATAAATGTTTTGGTCCAATGGAGAGAGTCTTTGTGGTTCAATAATCCAAGACAGCCGTGTGATTCAGACATAAAATAAATATAGGCATGTGACCGCCACCGCCATCAACACTTCCCCATGCTATTGCTTCCCTGTATACTGGACTGCAGTGGGTGAAAGATGCGGGAGGCTGCTGCTTCCACTTCTCCTGCCGCCTCTATCCTTGTCTCCTCTGCTTGGCTCGGCGTGTTGTAAGCATCCGCCCTGCTATGGAGCTGCATTAGGGACACGCCAAGCCAAGCAGAGGAGACAAGGATAGCGGTGGCAGTGGGAACAAAAGTGCAGGCTGGATGGAATGATGCCATGGGCTGGATCTGGCCTGCGGGCTGCAGGATGAGAACCCCTGCTTTATAGGATCACTTTTTAAAGAAAGGTAAACATTGCAAGCTTTCTTGATTCAGGATCACTACTCCAGGCAAAGGGTAGGAAAATTATTTTTTAAAAGTCCCAAAATGTATGGCATGATGTTCAGCCAGGTTGTGTCTCTTAGATGTTTTTTTTTTTGGGGGGGGCAGCAGTTTACATATTTTTATAACCCCCATTCCACAAACAGGAAGCCAGGTATTTGCATATTACCTTCCTAGATGGTACCTCGGAAGTTCAAAAGAGAGGGCTAATTTCAAAACATTTTGAGAAACAGCTTTAAATCAGTTTCCTTGTTGGGAAAGATACTGTTTTTGTTAAAAGCAGAATTAAACATGTCTACCAAGTTACTTTGGATTTTTTGTTGTTCAGACACACAGTCGATTCCGACCCTTTGTGACCCCATAGACCACTGTCCACCAGGCACTTCTGTCTTCCACCATCCTCCTCAACTCGCTCAGCAATGTGCCTATTGTGCCATCTCATTTGTGACCGCCCCCTTTTTCTTTTGCCCTCCACCCTTCCCAGCATCAAGGCTTTCTCAAGCGAATCCTCTCTTCTCATTTGATGTCCAAAGTACTTTAGCTTCATCTTTACTATTTGACCTTCTAAGGAGCAGTCAGGGTTGATTTCTTCTAAGATTGACCTATTTGTTCTCCTCGCTGTTCAGGGGACTCTCAAAACTCTCCTCCAACACATCTCAAAGGCATCTATTCTTCTGTGCTCAGCTTTCCTAATGGTCTTAAGGGAATACCATTGCTTTGACTATGTGAATTTTTGTTTGCAAGCTGATGTCTCTACTTTTCACTATGTTCCCCAGGTTTCTCATAGCTTGTCTCCCAAGAATCAGTCACCTTTTTATTTCATGGCTGCAATCACCATCTGCAGTGATCTTGGATCCTAAGAAAGTAAAATCTGTCACTGCTTCTACTTCTTCCCCATCTATTTTCCAGGGACTGAACAAGCCTGTTGCCATTATCTTGGTTTTCTTGATGTTGAGTCTCAAGCCAGCTTTTGCACTCTCTTCTTTCAACCTAAGCAGGAGCTTCTTTAGTTCTTCCTCCCTGCCATTAGGGTGGTGTCATCTGCATATCTCAAGTTGTTGATGTTTCTCCCAGCAATTTTGATTCCAAATTGTGATTCCTCCATCCCTGCACTGCGCATTATGTGCTCTGTGTAAAAGTTGAATAAGCAGGGTGATAAAATGCAGCCTTGTCTTACTCCTTTTTCTATTCCAAACCACTCTGTCATTCTGTATTCCGTCCTAACTGTTGCTTCTTGACTCGTGTACAGATTTCTCATTGTGTCGGATAACGATGCAAGTTTTTTGGGAAAAACTTGCATCGGATAACGATTCTGGATAACGATTGTTTAGCGTTATCTGAGGCAATCATCTCGGTGTGGTGGTGGTGGATTGGGTCCAGTCCACCACCACCTGCAGCGATCCATCGGGTAGCCCAATCCAATCCCCGACCGTAGCAATCGCTAAGAGTGGAGTAGGGTCGGGGGGAAAGGCTCTCGCTCACGCGCGAAAAGGCGGTTGGGTGGATTGGGTACCCCAATCCAACCCCCAACCGCAGCGATTACTTCAGGGACAAACCACGCAGTTTGGCCATGAAGTCAAACTGACCTTAGGATAGTGATTGCTAGCCTAGGGTCAGCTTGACTTCGGGGACAAACCACGCGGTTTGTCCCTGAAGTCAGGGCTTTCTTTTTAGCATTGTTTGATGCATGCATCGGACAGCGCTAAAAATCGGATAACGTCATGACTTGTGGAACCAAGTCATAACGTTATCCGAGGTTTGATTGTATTAACATCTCTTTAATTACTTGCCACATTTTGTTGTGGTCCACACAGTCAAAGACCTTGGTGTAGTCAATGAAACAGAAGTAGACTTGTTTCTGATATTCCTTTGTTTTCTCCATGATCCAGTGTATGTTGGCAATGTGGTCTCTAGTCCCCCTGCCTCTTCTGAACCCCGCCTGCACTTCTGGTAATTCTCTCTCCACGTGCTGCTGCAGTCTATTTTATAAACATTGCTAATGTCTTCTGACTAGAGACTTAAAGCTTCTGCTGTTATCTCACACTTTTATTTTATTGTCTAGGTAAGAATAGATGAGTATGATTATTCTAAACCACTTCAAGGACAGCAGAAGAAACCATTTGATCAGCATTGGAGAAAGCATACCCTGTCTTACATAGACATCAAGACTGGGAAGGTATGTAAGCCAACACTCTGTCCTTGATTTCTGAACTCATTAATTTTATGTGTGCTGCATGCTACTCTTAGATGTCTGAGAAAACCCTAAGAAACTTCATTTATAGCTCACTTTGATCTAGATTAGGAGTTCCCAACCTTTTTTGGCCATGCCTCACTTAAGCATCTCTACAATCCTGATTTGCCTTCTGCGATATATAATTCTTATTATTCAAAAAGTGAACTCCTATTTACATGGAGGGTGCCTAAAAGGCCATTAACTGTTAATAATTCCTTCTCAAATTGGCCCTCTTAAAAATCAGATTGTCCCCCTCCCCCCGTGGTGTGTGTGTCCCACATTGGGAACCATGGATCTAGCATATATTAGCCTTCCACCCTGAGGATTGGTACAAAAAAAAATCCTCCTCAAAGATTGTGGTATTTTTGAACCACAATCGGGCGTAACCTGGTAACAGCAATCTTGTGTTGCCGGCTAATCTTTCTCACACCAGGTCAGGTGAACGGAACTGCAGAATGAACTCACCAAGGGGTTCCTTCATTTTGGCAGTTTCACATTCCTAGACATGGAAGAAGAAATCCCCAAGGATTAAAGAATCTCTCCTATTTCTTCATACCAAGAAATTATGTGCTTTGAACTTGCAGAAGTTAATAATCTGATTTGAACATAAATGAGTTAATATTTTCTCCACACTCATGGCCTCTGCTTTTTTTAAGATGCATTTTAGATAAGTAAATGCATTTGACTATGTTAAAGATAAGTGTAAAACAAGTTCTCATTTATAGTGAGGTGAATGAGTGCAAGTTGTTTAACAGGACTTCTCTCTCTTTTTAAAGGTTACACTGGACTATAGACCTGTAATTGACAAAACTCTGAATGAAGAAGACTGTGCAACGGTTCAACCTGCTATTCGTTCCTATTAGTGCTATTAGGTTTTTGGTACAGATATTGCTTCCCTACAGTTTCATCAGATAGCTGTTGATCCATGGTAGTGGCTGAAGAGAACATAGTGACATGCAGCAGACTCCAAGGGTCTTTCTATTCTAACCTGTTGCTTGGCATGCAATAAAACCTGGCAGCACATGTTAAACTTCAAGATGTCCGCACAAGTCTATTTTTAGCTTTCTTTGGCTATCTGGAGTCCTGCCTAGAATGTATATTACCTTTTTGACTATGCAGATTTGTATTGGTGGTCTCAGAGTAAAATATTAAGAAAGTAAAACTTAACAAAATTAAAATTGATAGTTTCGGTTACTTGTATCAGCGCTATAAGACTCTTAACCATTGGATTTCAGTTTGAAAGTGTTACAAGTCTTCTAAACGAGTTCTGATTTTTTTTAACTTTATGGATATTTGTATTGGGCACTTTATATTAGTCCTCTCCATCATTGTGGCTCCAGAAGTTTCAGATTGGGCCCTTAACATCCTGAGACAGGACAGTAGTTCAGGCTGATAGTAGTTGTGCAGCTGAAAGGCACCAGATTGGGGGAGGCTACTTTAAATTATCCTTATGTACTGTGCATTTGTAAAAAGCTAAGGAAACATCTATTGCATTATCACTGAAACAATTGTATGAATTTTCTTTTTACCATTTGTCTGTTTGGAGTTAAAGTTTGTGAAACCAACACTTAATGTGCTTTTTAAAAAAGTTGAATGTTTGATAAATTACTCCTTCTAAACATCATCTTAAATTGAGATTAAGGTAACCCTGACTTCATCAGTTGTTCTTGAATTGCAAAGTTTACAGGAAAGGAATTATAGGCCACTTCCTATATTTAATGTGTGGGTTTGGGGACATGATGGGAATTACGCATGGAAAATACCTCACATCACATTGAATGCTCATGCTTTTATTCATTCACATTTTAAGGCCTCTTATGCTTTAAGATCCTGTTACTGATTAATATTGTATGAGAGATACATGGCCTAGCTTTGGTTGGGAACTTTGTGATTCAATAATGATGGAGATTCATATTTCTCTAAAGTGGGGTGGACAACTACAGTGGATGCTAGAGCTAATTCTCTGCCCCCGGAATTTTCCAGGGGTCCCACAGACTTTCAGAACTAGCAGCTGAAAGTGAAAAAAGGCAAACAGCAAGTCACAATAAATGCCCCTTTTGTATCTTCCTCTTATGAAACTGGCAGTAACTCAATGATGCAGAAACGTTTTGGTCAAGACCCGAGTGCTCCATTACAGCCTGTCCCAGCTCCTGGCAACCTAGCAGTTCAAAATAAAGAAATTGCAAGTAGACAAATAGGTACCGCTTCAGTGGGAAGGTAACAGCGTTGTGCCCTCTGGTGTCTAGTCATGCCTGCCACATGAGCAGGGAAACATTGCAGATGCAGACAGCACTGGGCAGTGATTCCCAATGTGGGGCCCACGCACCACAGGGGGACTTAACTTCCCAAAAGCCTAAGTACATAGCCTGATCACTGATTGGGGGAACTGACTTGGGCTTTTGGGAATTGAAGTCCATGAAGCAAAGGCTGGAAAACACTGGTGCTGGCTCTTTGGCTATGAACAGAGATAAGCACTGAACTCTAGAGTTGGATACAACTGACTCAATCAAAAGGTGACCTTTGCCTTTATACTTAACAGTAGTCATAGTCTACAGAAATAGCCATATTTCAACCTGTTAGCAAAATTAAAGAACAAGCGAAATTATCGTGATACTTCAAAGAAAAGCAGATCTATTTCAGTGCAAAAGCTTATGTGGTCGAAATCCACTTAATTTGGTCTATGAATGTTCAGACATTGCAATAAAGACGTTTTTAAGGTAGCGCCCTATTTTGTCCTTTGTTTCTTTCCCCTTTTAATTTTGCCAACATACCAAATATATTATTTTTGTAGTTATCCGATTCAGAATATTGGCTAGACCAGACATGAAGATTGTCCTGGGAACCATATAATGCAGTGGCCTTCCATTTGCCTTCTGCATCGCAACATGACGCCGTATCACTGATCCAGTTCCGCTGGTCACTTTCTGGTTCTGAGCTCTTTGGGCACACAAAGTCCTCCTCTGCTGCAGGCTAGTATTGGAATAGTGGCTGTGTTAGCCTAACTGCTATATTTTTATATATTGGTAGCAGTTAGTCTTTAAACTGCTGCAGCATTTTCATTTTCTGATAGGCCATTATTGGTTAGCTGGTGGCCCCCATCAAGATGGATTCAAGTGGGATTTAATCCACTTGGGAACCATTACCCTTCCCTGTCGACTTCAACATCCAAAGCTGTTAGTTTTCAGAGTTGTCAGGTTAATTAACCGCTGCCTGGTAATCCATGTTGAGTTGCTGGCTGTATGATAGTGTTTCCCAACCTTTGGTTTTGGGACTTCAATTCCCAGAAACCTACGTTGATTCCCCAAAGCACTGATCAGCCAATGTAGTGACTTAGGCTTCTGGGAATTGAACTCCCCCTATGGGGTGTGGACTCCACAATGGGAGCTTTTGGTTTAGAGCAGGGGTGCCCAAACCTTTTGGGCTGTGGGCCAGTCACGTGGTTTAGGGGGCTGGTCACTATGGCCTGGGGGCCGGATCCAGCCCCAATTCATCTGTCTCACGAAGCCCTCATCGCCCCCGGAAGCAAAGAACACCCGTATGCCAGGAAGGAATATTTATCAACAGAATTGCAAATCAATTCCTCTCTCTCTCTAGACCAGGGATCTGCAAACTTGGCTCTCCAGGTGTTCTTGGACTTCAATTACCAGAAGCCCAAGTCAGTATGCTTGCTGATCAGGACTTCTGGGAATTGAAGTCCAAGAACATCTGGAGAGCCAAATTTGCTGATCCCTGCTCTAGACCAAGGGTGCCCAAACTATAGCCTGGGGGCTGAATCTGGCCCCCCAATGGTAATTCATCTGGCTCATGAACCCCTTCTCGCTCCGGAAGCGTAGTATCAAAGGGGACTTGCAACACAATTCCTCCCTCTCAAAGTCATGAGCTGTTGGTGAAGATTTCTGGTAGAACTCAAATGTGATTTAGAATTTCATTCAGTCAGTATTATTGTCTCTTTAAACTGCACTACAGCGTTTTACTTCTGCTTCCGGGAGCGACGAGGGCTTCGTGGGCTGGATGAATTACCGTGGTGGGGGGGGGGTCGGATTCATTCAGCCCCCAGGCCATAGTTTGAGCACCCCTGGTCGAGAGAGAAATTGTTTTGCAATTCTGTTGATAAATACCTGGTGATTTTGGGGTTTGAAAAAGAATTTCGGGAGCTGACGAGAAAAGCAGCGCCATGAAGTCTCCAAGGCTGAAGGCGCCCATACCAGCTTGGCTCCAGCTGCGGCGCATGCGCGCTTCGTCTCCGTCGAACTCGCCTTCCCGCCCCCCCGCTCTGTCGGTCTTGTGGATGAGAGGGGGGGGGGAGTCGCGGGGTCTCTTCAGCCAGGGGCGGGGTTTGCTCCTCCCCCCTCTCTGCCTTTCTCCTCATTGGCTGCTTTCCTCTTCCCTCCCCAGACTCCGCCTCCGGCCGGCCGCCTCTTCCTCCCCGCCGTCATGCTGCGCTCGCTGGTCTCTCTCCCGAGGCTCTCCTGCGCCAGGGCTCTCCGCGTGCCCCCGCTGCCCGGACCCCGGCGCCTCCCCCGGCCACGGAGCATGGTGAGCGCGCCCGCGAGAGAGAGTCCCGGCTCGTGCCTTTCCTTGCCGAGGGAGGGGAAAGGAAGCCCGAGGCGTGACCTTGAAGGGACCTCTCCAGGGAATGTCGCCCGGGACACCTGGACCGCTGCGCTGGGTTGGGGGACGCAGGGGGCGGGAGGGGGCGGCGGGAGCCGAGGAAGCGGGGGGGGTGTTGACTCAGCTCTAAGGGGGAAGGGGCCACGGCGGCTCCGTGGTTAAGAAGCTCGCCTTGTTAGCTGGAAGGCTGGCAAGTCGGCAGCTCGAGACCCGGGTACTGCATGACGGAGTGAGCACCCGTCTCTGCCCCAGCACTTGGGAACATGAAAGGAGCCTCATTCGGACGGCCCCTGAGCGGAGTTTCTCCATCAAAAATCCTTTCAACCTAGAATAATTAATGACATGAAATTATTATTATTATTATTATTATTATTATTATTATTATTATTATTATTATTATTATTATTATTATTATTATACAAATCAACCATTTGGTTCACAGTCGAGTACTAGAATGAAATTAACAGTTCAAGCCCTAACCAAGGACCTAAGAACTGTTAAGGTAATGTCTGAGTATACAGTAATACCTCAGATAACATTAGTATCGAATAACCCTAAAATCGCATAACATTAAGCAATCTGGGGGATAACATTAAGATCCTATGGGATGCATCAGATAACAACCGCTAAAGCCTGTGTGGTTACAATGTATCTCTATGGATCCCATAGGATTTTAACATGCATCGGATAACACTAAAAAATCGTATAACACCAAGACTTGTGGAACCAGGTTTTAGTGTTATCTGAGGTTTTACTGTATATGCAGTCTCCAGTAGAGTTGTTTTTTGGAGAGTTAGGATGTCCAAATTAGATGAGTTCGAAATTTCCAAATATCTAGGGAGTCCTTTAGGTACTGCTGCAAGGGCTCCGATCACTATGGGAACAACAATACTGTACAGTAATACCTTGGATAACATTAGTATCGGATAACACTAAAATCGCATAACATTAAGCAATCTAGGGGGAAGAATTGCATCGGATAACATTAAGATCCTATGGGATGCATCGGATAACAACCGCTAAAGCCTGTGTGGTTACAATGTATCTCTATGGATCCCATAGGATTTTAACATGCATCGGATAACACTAAAAATCGGATAACACCAAGACTTGTGGAACCAGGTTTTAGCGTTATCTGAGGTTTTACTGTAGATTTCTTTTGCCATAGATGCTCGACTTCAAGTAGTAGTAGGTCTAAGGAGGAGCCTGGGATATGATTTTGGGAAGGTGTTGCTTTATGTTTGAAATTGTAGCCATGTTAGTCTGTGCAAGCATATCAGAAAGTAAAGAAAATGGGGGAAAGGCAAAAAAAATGTTGTGGCACCTTAAAGACTAACTCCTGTATCTAAATATGAGCTTTCATGGATCAAATCCACTTCTGAATTAGCAATTAAAAAATTGCAATATTTCTGGCCCATGTTGCTTGGCAGGATGGACCCTAACTAAGTTTGCTCTGTAGACAAGCTAGTTGCCACACTGCCCCTTCAGCCAAATCTTTTTTTTTAGTTCTTGTTCTTTTTATAATAAATCACATTTGTTAAATCTACTTTCATTAACTTTTGGTTTTCTCTGGGGTCATGGGAAGAACTACTGAACTACTGTATTTTTTAATAACAATGTCTCATTACTGCAAGATAGGTGTGCACTCGTCTTTGATACTCCAGTAATATTTTAATGTAAATGCTCCAGTTGGTCTCATAACGTCCTGTGTTTTCTGTCAATTAGTTTCAAAGGAACACCTATAATTTGCAGTAACAGACAATTCTCTTGGAAAGCTATCTTGTTTTAAAAGCCATCCACATTTGTTTGTTTAGGAAGAAACTGTTAGTGGGTTTCCCAATTTCTGATTTAATCTTCCTTGATAAACATAATGTCAGTGTTTGTTCTGTCTCCCCCACTTCCTGAATTACAGATTACACAGGGTGCCCCTTTTTCCAAGTTTCTTTCAACAGCAAAATTGAACTTAAAAGTTTGTCTTTAAGTCATGAGCTGTTGGTGATGAAGATTTATGGTAGAACTTAAAGTGTGATTTAATATTTCATTCTGTCAGTATTACTGTTTCTTTAAATTGCACTAAATATCATAACTAAGAGTTACTGTACCCTTTCTATGAGTGCTGCAAAATATGTGCCTGGCTTACCTCCTACTAATAATGATTCATGCCCATGTTCCTGAGAAACATCACAAAAATTTGCAGTTCTAATAAGTAAATATTGTAAAAGTTATTAAAAAATAAATACATTAAATATTGGAATGCTCCAGTAAACCTGTTTGGTTTTTTGCTCTGACTTAAGTATCATGATGCAATCCTGTATATAGATAACAGTTAATATTTAAAAGGTTCATGTATGATTGAGCAAGTTGCTTAACATTTAACTCTTGTTCATCAAAGAAGTGTCATCGAGAAACATTTTGATGTGTGGTATCATGTATCTGAGGTTTCAAAGAACAAATTGTAAGCAATTTATATTAAAAGTTTTATTCTTGCATCTGTAAAAATTAGCATGGTAAACTCTGGAAACCTATATGTATAGAGATGAGGAAACAGTTTCTGTGAAACTGTGTAATATAACATAATCAGTGCTTTATTTTGGGAGATTACTAACAGATTTTGCTTAATGGGTAGTGTATAAAATATAATAAATAAATAAAAATCCCACTGATTTTATGGAAAATTTGACAATTCTTCACTATTGACATGGTAGAGGGCTTTGTTGTTAAACCAGGTCTGCTTCTGGAACATAATTAACCTCTATTGCTTGCTCTCCTTTTTGCTTGACCATGAGCATCTCTGTCTTATCTGAATTACAGTTCATTTTGTTTACTCCCTTCTAATCAGTTACTAACACCATTCATTGATTTAGAGCTGATGTTGATGGAAATGAGAAATAGTTAACTTATTAAAGAACTGTTTGTACTGTATTAAACCCTTGAATTTCAGACAACCTTTCCTAGGCATTCCATGTATACAGTACAGTATGTTGAATAGAATGGAGTCCATGATAAAGCCCTGAGTAACCTCATAGGCTAACATCAGAGCATTGAACTAGAAACCCCTACTGAGAGATCCAACAGGGACATACTCTTAGTCTAGTTCTCAGAGCAGATTGTTCATTAAGGCTGTTTTCATCCCACAAACAAGTCTGTAACCAGACTGAAATTGATCAGATAATCCATTTTATCAAGGAATCTTTTTAAGTTGAGAAATCAGTACCTTGCTAAGGATGGAATATTGAACTTTTTTAGCAGTGGTTTTACCACCACACTTTTAGACATGCTGGTAGCCGCTGTGCTCCAAGGAAGCATTTTAGATAGTTTTTATAGTTTTAATCTTTTGTATTGGGGATATTTTATATGCTGATGTTGTGAGCCGCCCGGGTGGCAAGAGGAGCGGCTATGCAAATGCTACAATAGATAGATAGATAGCATTTATCTCTCATCTAATTGATTAGCTCACTGGCTTTTTTTATGAGCCAGGAAGGGCATAAATCCAGCAAACATATAGTGAATTTGATAGATGCCATCCATATCCTCAAGTGACACAAAGTAGAATGCATTCGTTGTCACAAGACAAACAAAGACTCAGCCCTTCCATGAATCTGCCAAATACACATCAGATCATATTAGCAAAGGGTCATATAAATTTTCAACAGCAGCCTGGCATGTGATTGCATTCTCCGTTAATGGATGGGATAATAGGTTCTCTGTTACTCAAGACTGCACCCCTAGGTACAGTGGCCATGGAGACGAACGGTTCTTCACTGCTGCCATCTCAGTGGTGTAGGACTTCCAACAGGATCTGGCCTGTGATCAGTTAGATACGTTCCAAATTTTCTGCTATCATTTGTTTGTTCAGATTTATATTGCCACCCACTCGCCGAGGCGACTCAGGGCGGCTTACAGTCAAAACAGCAACAGTACAGTAACAATCATAAAATACAACATTACAAAACAACCAAAACAGAACACAGACTAACTCCCCTCTGGCCGTTGATGGGAGCCTGGAGGTGGGGGCGAGGTCCTCAGCCACCTGCCAGGCCATGGCGTCTTTTCCCTCAGGCCTTCATGGTGAAATCCAATGACATCCATTAAAAACAGATTGCGGCTTTCACCTAGGGCCTAGGCAATCCTGCCCATCAAATCTGTTCTGGGGGACTGGCTCCTCTACAGCAGACTGTAGGGAGATTTTTTACAAGCATGTCTTTTCACATGTTAGGAATTGGCCATGTATCTGCATGTAAGTAGACATACACTAGTACCCCGAATAACGTTATGACTTGGTTCCACAAGTCCCATCGTTATACGGTTTTTAACGTTGTGCGATACATTGAACACACAATGTTAAAAAAAAACCCTGTTTCCCTGGAGGCTGCAGGAAGCCAGAACGTCGGGATTCGAATCCTGACATTTTGCCTTGCTGCAGCCTCCAGGGAGGTGGGAGAACTTTGGAAACAGCTTGGATCGGGTCCCCACACCTCCCTGGACCCGGCGGGGGGGTCAGAGACCCCAAAATTGGTAAAAAAAAGTCATTTTTTTACCAACTTTGGGGTTTCTGACCCCCCCCGCTGGGTCCAGGGAGGTGTGGGGACCCGCTCCAAGGTGTTTCTGGGCTTCCCCGACGTCCTGAGCCAGTGCAGCAAGCCAGAATGTCGGGATTCGAACTCTGACATTCTGGGTTGCTGCACTGGCTCAGGACGTCGGGGAAGCCCAGAAACACCTCCAGAGAGATCAGAGGACCCGATCTACAGCTGCAGGGTGGCTGGGGAAGCTGACGGGGACTCCCTGTCGGCTTCCCTAGCCACCCGCCCTTGCCTCCGCAGCTGTGGGGTGGCTGGGTAAGCCGATGGGGGAGCCCCCCATCAGCTTTCCAGCCTCCCCACCCCTGCCTCCGTAGCTGCAGGGTGGCTGGGAAGCTGAACGGAGAACCCCGTTCAGCTTTCCAGCCGCCCTGCTTAGTACAACTGTATCGTATAACGTTAAAAATCACGTTATTCGATACAAGATTTTTCCGAAAATCTTGTAACGTTATGCGGTTTTCACGCTATACGGTACTCACGTTATACGGGGTATTACTGTACTAATGAAGATATCAATATTCAGAGAGATTTTATTACATGTTTATAAATTTCTAACAAAATGGGAGCAGTCTCAGCAATCTGGATTATAAAAAATTACTTATACACACACCACACTCTGCATAAATGCATCTAAAAATTCAGCAAGCCCTCATCCAAACTAATGCTACACTGTATGGGGAAAATATGTTGCTGGAAAGAGAAAAAAACACTAAATTTTGAGATTCATCTTTGGTTTCTTCATCCTATTAAACTATTACACAGTGCACACTTTAACTGATAATTCAGTAATTTAACTATATAGCACTAAACACATGCATCTTATATTGAGCGGTAGTGTGCCTTTACTTAAAAACAATATAAGCAACAGATTTCCAATCACTTGTTTAGCCCAGTGTTTCCTAGCCTTTAGTTCTTAGTCAGCATCACAATAGTCTCATCTGATACTGCAGGGAACCCAAGCAAACAGAACTGAGAGAAATTACCCCCTTTTCTCACTCCAGTTTAACATTTATAGTGAAGATCAAGTTGGTAAGTGCATTCAATATCCAATCCCAGGCGGTGGTAGTTTTCCCACTCACCAACCTGGCATTTAGAAGCACATTTTTCAGTCCAGATGAACACAGATCTCTCTCTCAATAGACTAATACAGTTACATGCTTTTTAAAATAAAAATCCAGAAGATTTAATGCCAAGTCTAGTTTCACCATAGTACTGTACTTTGGATCTAAGAGCAGCAGGAGGATGTTTTCGTTCTGTTTCGTTCTGTTTTTCAGATTTTTTAATCAAAGAGTAAACAAAACAAGACAAATGTTGTGGTATCTTAAAGACTAATTGCTAGTGAGTAAAGCCATTTCCCCCCAACTGTACCAAACTGCTCAGTTGCATCCCTACTTGGACAGTCGGTCCCTCATAACCAGTGATGGGCAGCAACAGGTTCACACCAGTTTGCCCGAACCGGTAGTAACTTTTCCCGGTGTCCCTGTAGCAGCTTTTGGGGGGAACCACCTCGGGGGATTACCTTTTCACTGGTTCCCTCACTGTGCATGTGCGCCAAGTGCTTGGTGTGCATGCGCATGTACAGTGCTTGGTGCACATGCACGGCCTCCTTGCTGTCCTCCCAAGCGGGGAGGAGGAAGAGAAGTTGTTAGCCTGAAGTTCCCTATAGCCTGCTCCCCAGGGTAAGTGACTCACCTTTGGGTGTCGGGTGGGTGTATTTTAATGTGTATTTAATGTGTATTTATTTTTTAATGTGTATTTTTATGTGTTTTATGTGTATTAAATTTGTATTTTATGTTTTTTATGTCTATTTTATGTGTATTTTTTTAATGTGTATTTTATGTGTATTTTTAGGTCTATTTAATTTGTATTTTTATGTGTACTTATTTTTATGGGGTTTTTATGTTGGCTCCGCCCACATCATTGGTTCCGCCCATGACATCATGACATTGGCTCCGACCAAGATGTCATGACATTGGCTCCACCCACAATGTTGGCTCCACCCACAGTGTGGTAGTAATATTTTTGGCTGCCCACCACTCATCATAACATTAGTTATTTCACTGGTAGTCTCACATATTGATTACTGTAATGCTTTCTACTTGGGGCTTTCCTTGTTTCTGATACGGATGCAAAATGCAGCAGCCAGGCTGATTACTGGAGTGAGAAAATTTGATCATACCTCCCTAGCCTTGGCATGGCTGCATTGGCTGCCGGTTCCTTTCTGTATCAGGTTCAATGTGTTAGTTATAACTTTTAAGGCCCTAAATGGCTTGGGACCTTCCTACCTTGCGGAACATCTTTCCCTCAGAACATCAGCCTGCATCACTTGTTCCTCCAAGGCGGTGTAGCTCCAGGTGCCGACTCCGAGATTAGCAAGTAAGGCTGTGACTCAGAGAAGAGCCTTCTCAGTGGTGGCACCAACTTTGTGGAATTGTCTTCCGGTTGAGCTGCGCCAGACCCGATTTCTATTTATACTGTACTTAAAAAACAATTAAAATTGTTCCTTTTAAAGATATACCGTCAAAGGCCAAATAATAGGTTTTGATTAACTCTGTGTTCTATGTTTATGGTTATTTTTAATTCATTTATTCAGTTTGTTTATTATTTTTTAAATTTCTTATTGTATAGATTTTAAAAAATGTGTTGTTAGCCCCCCCTTCCCCCCGGTGGGAGAATATCCCAGATGAGCAAGGTATAAATGCAACAAATAATAATATTTTGATATTAGCTTTTGTGAATCAAGCCCACTTCGTCAGACAAGACTTTGTAGACTTGATCCACAAAAAGCTAACATCAAAATACAGCAGTTAGTCTTTAAGGTGTCACAATGTTTTTTGTCTTTTTTTTCTGATATGCTTGCACAAACTAACACCTGCCATTTCAAATGACATGTCTTTTGTGCTAAATGTTATACACAACTTTCTGAGGTGTGTGTGTCTCCCCTTGTATAGTTCCCCTCCCTAATGTTATGAGCTTCTTTGTTTTAACTATGACTCTTTCTCTTTCTTTAAGGCTAGTCAAGGCTCTTTCAGAATAGAATATGACACCTTTGGTGAACTCAAAGTGCCAAATGACAAGTATTACGGTGCACAGACTGTGAGGTCCACAATGAATTTTAAGATTGGCGGAGCAACTGAAAGGATGCCAGTGAGTAATTGAAAACCACATTTATTCTCTAGACTGGGGGCGGGAAGAGGGCAGCCCTTCAGATTATTGCTGAAGATCAACTCCAGCATTGTTCACCACTGTTAGTGCTTGCTGGGGCTGATGGGACTTGCATCCAGCAAAACCTGTAAGGGCATATTTGACCCACTCTTATTGTAACAGGGACTGCAGTGGATTAGTGGTTAAGATGCTGAACTTGACAACTGGGAAGGTGGCAAGCCAGCAGTTCAAGACCAGAGTGCTGCATGATGGAGTGAGTTAGCAGTTCAAAAGCAAGAAATTGCAAATAGATAAATGGGTACTGCTTTGGTGGGAAGGTAAACAGCATTCTGTGCACTCCAGTGATGTCTGCCACATGTCCACAAAACGTCTGCAGACATAGACAGGGTTGGCTCTTTGGCTGTAAATGGAGATGAGCACTGAACCCTAGAGTTGGATATGACTAGCTTTCGAGCAAGGGTGACCTTTACCTTTACCTGTTGTAGCAGCAAAGATTAGGTCCTTCACCCATGCAGGGGAAGGGATGAATTCAACATTCTTTACACTGTTCTTTTAAATCTTAGGTTCAAGTAATAAGAGCTTTTGGTATCCTAAAACGAGCAGCTGCTGAAGTTAACCAGGATTATGGCCTGGAGTCAAAGATATCTAATGCTATTGTACAGGCAGCAGATGAGGTAAGAGGGAACATACACAAACTAACATAAGAACATGATTTTTTTTTTAAAGTCACTTCCTGAAACTTTGTTGATTAAAATGTAGATTATTTTGCTGTAGCCTATTTTTATGTAACCAAGAGTTAGTTTCATGTGTGGTGGATAATCTGTGAGGGCTTCAGAGTGAAATTCTTGCCCCCACAGTTCACAGCCTTAGTTGGCCCAGTCATGGCTGGAAAGTGGAAACTACAATTATTTTTCAGCATGAAAACCAGACAAAAGACTGGCATTTCCAGTTTCTGCTTTTTAAAAAATGTGTGCACTTTGCAGATCTCCCCATGCCCTTAAGATGAAAACCACTGTTCTTGGGGGCATCTTGGAATTGGAATTTGTCTTTCCCCTTAAAAATGATGAGAGAGAGACACCACCTGTTTCCCATGCTTGGTTTAGCAGCCCGTGAGCAAGCCTTGCTAAGTCTGAGTGCACCTTTCTTACACATTCGACCCTCTCCCCCCCCCCCCATTTTCTGCAGCACAGCAAGAAGTAGGATTTCTGCTCCATTTACTTTGTCTCTTGTCCTTTTGAAGTGATGTTGAGATTAAAAATTCTCTGTGGTGTTACTAGCAGACCAGTACTTCCTGAAATTATATGCAGACTTATGCAGTACATGCCTGTAAACATAGTCTATCATAGTGATGGCGAACCTTGGCACTCCAGCTGTTTGTAAACTTCAATTCCCAGAAGCCCAAGTCCCTGTGAACCCACACTAATCGGTTTACTGCATGTATATCTGCGAATTGAAGTCCAAGAACAACTGGGGTGTCAAGGTTTGCCATCACGGATCTATCACAAGAAGTGCCTTATGGATTTAAAACCTAGAGTTTAATTCAGTGGTTTCCATCCTTTTTCTGCCATGGGCCTGACCATGCCCCTGGACAGCTGAGCAGTCTGGACCATTTCGAGCGAAAGCGGGTGCATTTACGGCTGTCATAAATGCAGTCACTTCTGCGTTTAAGACAGTCGTGAGCACGTTTACACATGCACGGGTGTGTTTTATAACTGACATAAGATGTGCCCATGCATGCGTAAGCATATCCGCTTCCGTTTCCAGGTGCGGTAGAGGCAGCGATGTGCCAGATGGATTGGTGCTGCAGGTAGGTTGGAAACCCTTGGTTTAAAGCTTATTTATTCTGTTTTGTTTTTATCACAACATTGATATTAACAAGACAGACCCAAAGATATTGCTTAAGGTGAAACAGCGAATGGGATCCTTATCCACCAAGTCCAGATGGATAGTCTCCAAAGCCATCAAGTAATTTTGCCACATTAGGGAAAAAAGTCCAGAATCACTTACTTTCTTGTCTGGCAGTAAAAAATTACAGTGCTAACAAAATGAAGAGTTTTCTGCTGCCTTATTATATTCAAAATCTGCTGCATATTACTAGTGCTGATGGTAGAGACAGTCTGGGATTTTAGTTGAGTACTGTTTCATATATCTTAGTAACAACAAAAACAAAAGGCTTTTGGGACCTTTTAAGATGTACAAATATGTTTGCCTGGTTTTTCATGAATACAGTCCAAGTCTATATGATGTATGTTTCTTATATTTGTACTGACGGTACTGTGAAAGAACGACTAACTAACAATCATAAATGTGTATGTTTTGTAGGTATCTGAAGGTAAATTAAATGATCATTTTCCTCTGGTGGTGTGGCAGACCGGATCTGGAACTCAGACTAATATGAATGTTAATGAAGTCATCAGCAATAGAGCCATTGAGATACTGGGTGGTAAATTGGGAAGCAAAGACCCAGTGCATCCTAACGACCATGTCAATAAAAGCCAGGTCACTATGTGCTGCTTCCGAATGTTTTTTTCTGCCTTTACATTAAAAAGCCTCTTCTAAAAGATGGAACAATGCATTGTATTATACTAAATACACAAGCTGGTTTTCTGAATGAAGTGAAATGTCATTGTTCTTGCATGCTGCATGAAAAGCTATTTTACTACTCTTTTGAAAAACCTTAATCAGGAAAGTCAACGAACTGTTAGATCCCGACTTTTAAACTCTGGCTGATTGGCTTGGAAAGTGAGATTAGTCTTTCCATTATGCAAAATACCAGTGGCATAGGAATCCCTAACTGATCATGAGTTCCTAGTGTTGAGCACTGCATATATGGAATTTCCCATATTCTTAATTTGGAATTGATTTCCTTAATGTGTCTTAAACTGTGTGTCATTTTAGGACTATCCTTAATGATTTCTCTGATTTTATTAAATGGTATGGCCAGAATTCTCTTGCTCATTTATGTTGGCATAAATTCAATGCCCTAAATTATGGTAGGTAATTGCAGCAAATTAATGAGTTACTGTATTTATATTCTGTGGCATATAAGTAGGAAGGAGGAATACTATGATCACTCATTAACTTTTAATTGATATTACCTCCTTTTACTGCTGCAAGTAGAGTTTTTATGTGAATGCTGTTATGTTTTTAAGTTTTTTTAATGCCATCTGGCTTTGTTTCCTGTGTTTTATTGCAGGATGATTTTTAAAATATGTACAGTAATACCCAGGATAACACTAAAACTTGCTTCCACGAGTCTTAGTGTTATCCAATTTTTAACGTTATGCGATACATGCATCACATAACGTTAAAATCCTATGGGATGAATCACATAACGTTAAAACTCCATAGAGAAACGTTGTAACCGGGACAGGCTTCAGCGAATGTTATGTGATATATCCCATAGAATTTCAACGCTATGCGATGCAATCCCCCCCCCCGATTGCTTAATGTTATGCGGTTTTAGTGTTATCTGGTGCAAACGTTATCTGAGGTATTACTGTACAGTCAAACCACGCATAAAGAGTGCTTCGCTTAGAGAGTAACTCGCTTAAAGAGCAGAATTTTCTCTTAATCTTTGCTTCACTTAACAAATAAAACCAACCAAAAACTCGCTTAACAAATAAATCAGGGTTTGCAATCCCTCCCACAATTGGTCATTTACAATAGTGTTTCACTTAAAGAGCAAATTCGCTTAAAGAGCAATCCTGAGGAACGCATTATGCTCTTTAAGCTAGGTACAACTGTATACATAATGTATATACAGTATATATTATAAGCCACCTTGAGTGGTGCTTGCACCAAAATGGCGGGGTATAAATGTGAATAAATAAATACTGTATTTGCTGGCATATAAGACGCACTGGAGCAGTGATGGCGAACCTTTTAGAGACTGAGTGCCAAAACTGCAACCCCAAACCCACTTATCGCAAAGTGCCAACACAGTAACAGGGGAGGAAGGAAACACTCCCATTGAGCTGCTGGGCAGAAGGGTGGGGTGAACTCTGTGCTGGGGGAAGGAAGGAAGGTCTCCCATTGGGCTGCTGGGCAGGGTGCGGGGCAAACCGTGCTGAGGTGACTGCACGGGTGCCCACAGAGAGCGCTCCGAGTGCCACCTCTGGCACCTGTGTCATAGGTTCGCCACCACTGCAGTGGAGAATAAGACGCACTCTGTTATTACCAAAATAGCCCACCATAGGTCACTATATACAGTACAAGATCCACTCCATTTTTCCATTGTATTCTAAGGGGGTGGGGGAAGGTGAGTCTTATATGCCAGCAAATAGAGTAAATAGTGGCAGTTGATGCACTGTACTACACTGTCGCGAATAACCAATATGTCTCTGACCACTGAGGGCATCCCTGAGAATGACGGGATTGTGCTTGTTCTTGTATCCAGCTGAGGATATTTCCCTGCCTCATTCCCATTATTGTGAGATGTTGAAACAGAATTGGTCCAAATAAGTATTCAAGTAACAGATTGTGTGTGTGTGTTTATATGTCGACAGAGCTCCAACGACACTTTTCCAACTGCAATGCATATCGCTGCTGCACAGGAAGTTCACGAAGTGCTGCTGCCAGGGTTGCAGAAGCTTCATGATGCACTTGAAGCCAAATCAAAAGAGTTTTCCAAAATTATCAAAATTGGACGTACTCATACACAGGATGCCGTTCCCCTTACCCTTGGGCAGGTACACATCGTTTAGTAATTTTGTATTCTTTTAAGTTACTGTCTTTTCTGAGGAGATTCTCTGCAAAATACAAGTAATTGGTTGGCATGCAAAAGGTATTTATTTATTTCTCTATTTACCCTGTGAAGTGAAACAAAAATTAGTCATTAATATGATCTTGCCTGTATTTCCCTTTTTCCTTTCTAAGGAGTTTAGTGCGTATGTGCAGCAAGTCAAATATGGCATCGCTAGGATCAAATCTGCCCTGCCGAGAGTATATGAACTGGCAGCTGGTGGCAGTGCAGTTGGCACTGGACTGAATACAAGAATTGGCTTTGCTGAGAAGGTGGCTGCTAAGGTTGCTGAACTCACCGGTAAGAGGAGGCATTTGAGGAATTCTCCCTGCTACAGCTTGGTCTCAGGTCTATCAACCTGAGTCTAATTGAAGGACCCAGGAGACATTAAGCCATGAAATCAGTTGTATATACACAAGCATTGTCTTCAGTGGTGGGATGTCAAAATTTTTACTACCCCACCGTGATGTCATCACAGTGTGGGCGGAGCTAACATCATGATGTCATGATGATGTGGGCGGGGCCAAATACAAAAAAAATAAGCACACACCCCTCATCCAACCCACCCACAACACAAACCCGTAAATAAATTAAATGAATAAAATAAATAAATAAATAAAATAAAAATGCATTAAAATAGAGCCACCCACCCACCCCAAACACAAATCAACCAGAGCTTTTAAACCAGAGCTTAAAGCTTATTCTGGCTAATCTTTCTCACACTAGGTAAGATGGAAGGAACTACAGAATGAACTCACCACAAGATGGCTTCATTTTGGCACTTTTCAACTTTTCAACAGTTAAAGAAGTTAGGTACTAAGTCTTTGCCTAACCAGTTCTCTAGGATAATATGCCTTAATGTAAATGTAAAACAGCTGTACCTCCTTAAGGGTTCTCCAATTGGAACAGCACAGGTGTAGCTTATTGATGAGGTAACTCCAAGACTTTGCTGAAAAACCCCAAGCCAGACTGCCAGGCCTTTTTAGGAACTGGTGTAGTACATCAGTATAGGTAAAGGTATTAAATACACATTAAAATGCACACAGACACACCACATCCAAAGGTGAGTCACTTACCCTGGGGAGCAGGCTATAGGGAGCTTCAGGTTAGCAGCTTCTCTTCCTCCTCCCCGCTTGGGAGGACAGCAAGGAGGCCATGCATATCCCCCAAGCACTGTAGGCGTGCTTGGCGTGCATGAAAAGGTAAGCCCTGAAGGTGAAAAGGTAAGCCCTGAAGGTGGTTCCCCCCAAAAGCTGCTACTGGTTCTCTGGGACACTGGGGAAAGTTACTACCGGTTCTGATAAACTGTTGAGAACCTGTTACATCCCATCACTGATTGTCTTACCATTCCATTAGTTGATCCTAACAGTTGCATTGAGCCCTTACAATTGTAGGTGATACAGGAACAGTAAAGGTGAAACTTTCTTGCAAGAAAAGGCAGGTCCGCTTTCTAATCCAGTACTTTAGTGTTTCATCCCCAGGAGTATATCTGTCTGTCTGTAAATTAGGACCCTGCAATAGCAAAGCAGCAAGCACATTCCACCTGCTATTTCCCAAATCTGGACCTCAAGCTGACAAAGCTAGGAAGATACCTGGATCTTTCAGTAGGATTCATTTTGAGTGGTGCCTAGCCTACTAGGAGCCCACTTGTAACAGTGACTACTTGATACCTTATGGTTTGAGGGTGTGCAAAGCATTTAGTTTAGTGTATACCAATGTTTCCCTATGTTTAATTATGGGACTTCAATTCCCAGAAGCCTAAGTCAAGTCCCTAATATACTGACTTAGGCTTCTGGGAATTAAAGTCCACCTGTGGGGCGTGTGCCCATGTTGGGAACCACTGCTGTATACTATAACTGGATATTCTCCTTCGTATAGTCTGTGAATCCCCACTTTTGGGTTCTGCACCTGCGCGGAGCCTTGACCGAAGCTTTCAAGCTGATTGGACAGAAGTGTGAATGTAATGGCCGCCCATCGTACCGCCCACCCTTAGGTGCCATTTTGCGCTCTTTCCTCAGTTCTTTCTTTTCCGCTGTAGCAGCAGGAGACCGTTGAGAGCTCTCTGTCGTTTTTTGACGTTTTTCCTTAGGAAAGCAGCTTTGATCATGAAAAATTTTCTTGGTGATCTTGTCCTCTGGGCAGGACCACCCTCTCGGACTGCTCTCCTTGCAGGGAGCAGTTTTTCAACAATTTTTACCTCACGGCCGTTTCTCCCTCACGGGGGAAGTGGCCATAATCCTCAATTTTTCGGGCACTCTTCCACCACAGGTAGAGTGCCATTCTTCTCAGTTTTTTCCAACTGTGTCGACATTTTGCAAAGGGCTGACACAATAACCATTTGTTCATTTTGTATTACATTTCTGTATGTTTATTATTTTATTTATTTATTTATTTAGATTTATTATCCCGCCCCAATCAGGCGAACCTGACTCTAGGCAGCTTACAGAAAAGGGGGAGAGACTATACACAATGCAAAACAATTAAACAATCCCCCTACAAATTCATAAATTAAAACCTTAAGGTTCAAAATCACTTAAAAATCAATTTAAAAAGAATTAAATATGAATTTACAAAAATCTAAAAGATTTAAAAAGTTAAAAGGTTTAAAATGTTTATTATTTGTCTGGGATCCTGTGGCAGCAGGTCACTTAATCATATTTAGAATTATCTGCACTGAACTGATTAAAGGTGAATTATACAAGCAAATAAATAAATAGTTCCACAATTAAATTGTATTGGAATTGTGCCTGGAAAATTGTATGTAAGTGTAGGGGGGGTTGAAATGCTAATGCTGTTTTACTGACTTAAACTTTTAAAATTCTGTTACTAGGTCTGCCTTTTGTTACTGCCCCAAACAAGTTTGAAGCTCTGGCTGCTCATGATGCCCTGGTTGAGTTGAGTGGAGCGATGAACACAGTAGCTTGCAGCCTGATGAAAATAGCTAATGATATCCGTTTCCTGGGTTCTGGACCACGGTCTGGTCTAGGGGAGCTAGTCTTACCGGAAAATGAACCTGGAAGTAGCATCATGCCAGGTATCATAGCCAAGAACCACTGGGTTTGTTTGGGGGGTTCTTTTGGGTTTGCTTTGTACTAATATAGTCTGAGACTTCAACATTGTGCCTTCTGTTTTAAAGGTAAACTATTCTATTGTTAAGTTGTAACTAGGACTGGCCCTTCAAATCAGTGGATCTTACATAGGTGCTGATGTACGGGATTCCTCTTCATTGGGGCTTACAGCTGGTTTTCAGCCACTGTGATTGGCTGCTTACAGCGATGTATGTTTATCCAGTCCCCCCTTTGAATATAAATGTAAATGATATTACTTTTCTGCTTCCAAGCATCCAGAATTAGGTTAAAGAACAGTGACAATGTTATAAGGGAAATTTGTCCCTGAATGCTGAGGTCCTCTGGGAAGTTACACCATGATGCAGGGGCTGCATGGTTGCATAACAAGCTGAGTGTTCAGCCATGGGGGGGGGGGCTCTGCACCCTCTGCAAGCACCCCTGGAGCCCCCCCCCCGGGCTCCCCACCATTTAATGTTTAAAAATGTTTTTTAAAAGAATCTTGTTGCTTAAATTCTGTTGTGCTCTCTTGGTTACACTGAGGGCAATTTTGTCATATTTGATAAGCCCCATGAACATTTTAAAAATACTTTTATTTTTGGCCAGAATGCAAAGCAGTCTTTTCAAGTTTGAATTTTTTTTTAGAATAAACTCGTTATGGTTCTGAGGAAACTCGAGATTTAAGATCTAAATATCAAAGTGAGCCTTTGTGTAAAGAGCGGTCAGAGTGCCTTGAAAAAGTGACAGATGTAGCTGGCTAGTAGTGCTGGGTACCTGATATTCTTTCCTGTCCCCTTGCTGTCTCTAGCCACTGCTGTGATAGCTACAGCTGAGGACAGAGCTGTGAGAAGCCCGTGCTTGTCCAAAGAGACGGCTGTTCCAGGGCAGGGTATTGCCTGTGTTCCCCCAAATGTAGTGCCCCATGGATCATCTGGTAATGGGAGGAATAATATAATTGCCCCAAGGAACAATATGGGGATGTCTTCGCTAGAGCAGAGCTAGGCTGGAGAGCTAGAGGTTGGGAAGTTGATTTCTTACTGTGCTTCCTGGTAGAGCTGGCCTATATAATCTTTGCCATGCTGCATAGTCTCAGGGTGCCCCTTGGAAGAAAGGAATAGAATACCATATGTCAGAATCGACTTGATGATCCACATGATGATGAGAAATTAACAACTCTTTCTACTTTCTTTTATAGGGAAAGTGAACCCTACTCAGTGTGAGGCTATAACCATGGTGGCAGCTCAGGTGATGGGAAATCATGTTGCAGTTACAGTAGGAGGCAGCAATGGTCACTTTGAATTGAATGTATTTAAGCCCATGATTGTAAGTTTGATGATGTTTTTATAATGTAATCCAGATGGCATTTGGAGATAGATTCTGTGCATATTAGACAGGCTGAAAACATGTAATGTGAGTGGATACTTGAATTATTTTGGAATTTATTTATTTATTTATTTTTCAATTTATATACCGCCCTAATGGTAAAACTGACTCAGGGCGGTACACAGAATCACTTCCTGTGTACCTCATTTGAATTTTTGGCTGTAATCTGCTGTTGCGGTTTTGTTTTACGTGAAAATCACTAGGCCAGCAGAGATTAAAACTCCTGTTTGTCATGCCCGTCTTCTGTTTGTTCTGTTTTATACTGAGTACACCATTTTACAGTAAGAGTGTTTCACAGAGAGTGTAGAATTAAGACCTCAAACATTTCAATTTTAAGTTTTAGTTTTAAAAAGCAGTTTCTTATGGCAGCTTTTCTAATTATTAATCTGTTAGTTACATTTATGTCCTGTCTTTCCTTCACTGAGATCAAGGGGAATTCATTGTTTTCCTCCGAACAAGTGGATAGGTAGGTTAAGCTGGGGAATATCCATCTAGTAGATTTCAAGAATCAGAGGGGACTTAAGCCTGGAACTCCAAGTATGAGTCTAAAGCTATAACTACATAGGCTCTCTGTAGATACACCTGGGTTATATAGAGAAACAGTGGGGGACTCTCTAGTTCACTGTGAAATTACACACTTTAAATAAGGCTGGATCCAGGGCTAGTCAATCATGGAGATTTAATTAGTCATAGCTAATTTGTTTTCTGGTTACAAGTAGTACTACAACATGATAACTAATAACTTTCTTGGATGACAGCTTAAGCTAAAGCAAAGCAATCACACTTATATACTGCCCCATAGTACTTGGTGCACTCTCTGATCGGTTCACAAGTTAATTAACATTTTGTTTCTAACATGCTGGGTACTAATTTTACCGACCTCAGAGGATGGAAGGCTGAGTCAACCTTGGGCAGATCAGTGAGCTAGTGCCCTCTAGATCTTTTGGAATCACTTGGCAGTGAAAAAATGTCATGTTTAATGAAATTTTCCAACTAAAAGATGTCCAGTGTCAGGGTTTGCAGCAACTTGACTTTTCATAGCTCTTTCTTCCTTGCCATAAAAAGGAAAAGTGAGATATATGAATACATTTTTAAAATGTAGAATACGTGCTGATTAAATATTGCTTGTAAGCCTTTGAAATAACCTGATGAGGGGCAGAAAACAAGATTTTTAGGCTACGGTATCACATGTTAAGAGCCAGTTTTGGAAAGTGCTGGAAAAAATACATAGACACTGCCACATTTAGGTACAGTAATACCTCGGATAACGCTAAGACTTGGTTCCACAAGTCTTGGTGTTATCCGATTTTTAGTGTTATCCGATGTATGTTAAAATCCTATGGGATGGATCGGATAACGTTAAAGCTCCATAGAGATACATTGTAACCGCACAGGTTTTAGCGGTTGTTATCCAATCCATCCCATAGGACCTTAACGTTATTCGATCCAATTCTCCTCCCCAGATTACTTAACGTTATGCGATTTTAGCATTATCCGAGGTAAACGTTATCCGAGGTATTACTGTACTTTATATTATTTCAGGCTTTGTCATCTTCCTTTTGGTAACAAAGCCTGAAACACAACTTGTTTCTGTTTAGAAAATTGGCAAGTGCTTTCCCAGTAGGCTTTTTCAAAATGTCTGCTATTCAGATTAAAATTAACTCAGATTAATAACTCAATCAGTATCGCACAAAAAGTTAAAATTATGTATAACACTCAGTCTGGCTTCTAACTTTTTTTTATTTATTTAGATTAAAAATGTGCTGCACTCTGCACGACTCCTAGGAGATGCCTGTGTTTCTTTCACTGATAATTGTGTAGTTGGAATACAAGCCAACACAGAAAGGATTAACAAACTAATGAGTGAATCACTGATGTTGGTGACTGCCCTTAATCCCCATATAGGTAAGTATCTTAACAAATGTGTGCCTTCTTAAAATAACATGGATTTGAAAAAATTAAATTGAGCAAATTTCCCAGATATAGAATAATAAATAGGTTTATGAGAGAGGCAAGATAATTCCTGGAAAATAGAATTGCAAAGATGACATACAAAAATGCAAAGAAGAGGGGAAAGTGTTTAACCTCCTAAAAAATAGCTAACTAAAAACAGTTTCACTTTTTGGACACTGATGTAAGATCCAATAATGATTGGGAAAAAAGAGGATGAAATACATTTCAGCAGGGCCAGTATGAAATGGCAGGTATAATGAAATCCTGTTGTCATGTACAGTATATTCATAAACAACTTTACAAATTGTGACTGAGGATGCAGGTAACCATCTTGTTGAAAGACCGATTAATAGATCTCCCCGGTTTTTTCAATGTCCTTTTCAGTGGTCAATGTTCCTCTGGACTATAAAAGAGACCAGAGGTTTCCTTCACATTTCCCCAACAGTGGGTCTGTCCCTTGGGCTGGAAGGGCCAGTAAAGCAGTTAAAAACCTGTATCCCAGCATGGGCAAAGTGAGACCCATGAGCATTTAAATTGTTTGTGCAAAGCATGTATTGGAAGGCAAGGCATAATTCACACAGCAAGAGAAATGCGTGTACTGACTCAAGTATAGACTCATACTTTATTAAACAAATAATCGAGTCAATCTCTCTCTCTCTCTCTCTCTCACACACACACACACACACACACACACACACACACACACAGAGATGGGATTTTTTAAACACAATTTGAACAAGTTCCAAAATGCAGTAAAAAAAATCTCCCTCTTAATCACAGCACAAAGGGGGTTGTTAAAATTGATTAGTGACTGGAGAACATGACTGCGATAATAAAATAATCATTTTACTCTCATTGTTTATGAAACCTGACTTATCTCACAAAATATTTATTTCAGTTTTCTTGCCACATAATAGAAGTAGGCTGATGAATTAACAACCAGAGGGGTTTAAATTTAATAACCAAAAATCCAGGGAAGGAGATCCACATAATTGTCTGTGTTCTTTCCAAAATAGCTTATTCGAGAAATAAAGGCTAACAAATATCCAAAAGGCCTTAAGAAAGATGCTGCACCCAAGCACAAGCAGGCACAGGTCTTTCCCCACAGCTCCTGCTCTTCCTCCTTCTGCTCAGTGCCTTCCTCTCAGTTCTAGAGCATACTAGCTGCATTGGGAAGATCCCTGAAATTTACAGTAAAGAACAATAATTGGAAAATGAACCACATTTTGTGAGATATATTAGAGGCGTATGTGATAGGTCCACAGTGGCGGGCAAGCAACAGGTAACCTACCAATCCCTCTTAGGGAATAGAGTTAACCTTTATGCTTCTTCTAGAGCAGTGGTTCCCATCATAGGGTACATCCCTCACAGGGAGACATCAATTTCCAGATGCCTAAGTCAGTACATTGGCTGATCAGTGCTTTGGGGAATTGCCTTAGGCTTCTGGGAATTGAAAACACTGTTCTAGAGCAAGTGTGGGCGACTTTGGTAGGCCTTGGGACCAGTTTCAATCCTCTAGGAAACTTCATGGGCAGTACATATATATTTTATACCACCCAGATGTGGTAGCTGTGGGAGAGCAACACTTAAAAGTATTTTGTCCTAAATGTGTGACATGTGTTAGTAAACTGCCACAAGCTAAGTGAAGTAAGTATTAATTTGCTTTAAATGGGGCTTCTGTGATGAACCATACTCTTCCTCACCTCGCTTTGGGGCCTCCAGCGTTTCCTTCCAAGAAATATTATTCCAAAATCCCCTTTAGAAACTCACCCAAAATTCACGGCAAGGAATGTACAGTTGTACCTCGCTTAAAGAGCATAATGCGTTCCCCAGGATTGCTCTTTAAGTGAGTTTGCTCTTTAAGCGAAACACCATTGTAAATGACCAATTGTGGGGGGAATGCAAACCTCGATTTATTTGTTAAGCGAGTTTTTGGTTGGTTTTATTTGTTAAGCAAAGCAAACATTCAGAGAAAATTCTGCTCTTTAAGCGAGGTTTGACTGTATGTCAATCACTCAGCCCACATCTGGCTGAAACAAACCTGGGACTTGTCTGCATACAGAGCCCAGCCAAATTAATATTGGAGAGGTAATATGGTAGTGTTAAAAGGAGGCTAGTGACCTTACTTTGCCTTACCACTGCATCCCATTTCCAATAAACACACGCTGATTGTAGAAAGTAGTTTTATTGAAGTTGAAGCATGGTACTTGGTGAATCAGGTTACAGATCTCAGCATAGAAAAATAACCTAATCAAAATTCACTTTTAGAGAAAGAATGCTTTCAGACATATCCTCCCCTAAATAAAAAATCTATCTGTTCTAAATTACCATATTGAAGACTTCAGGAGATAAGGCCTGTTGGGATGGCCTTTCTCCCCTCATACTGGTGTTTCCTTGTTGACCACCAGATTCGAACTCCTCTCTCAAGCCATGTGCTTGACTCCCACCAGGTAATAGGTGATCTTGGCTAATTAGCATACATCCAGTCAGGTCCCAGTGGCCCTATTGATGAAGCATGACACCTCACAGTTTATCTCTTCCCATCCGGGTCTTAGGGAGTGAAAAAAAAACAGGTAGCCTTTTGCGAGCACAAAAAGCCACATTTCTACTATAGTCTAAAACCTAATAAACTCCATCTTGGATATGTGAAGAACTTGGGGCCTCATTATATCACAGCTTCCCCATTTGCCATCAGATTTTGTCCCCAAACCACTGCAGTATGTTTAAAACAAGCCCAACCCCCCAAACATCTCTTGATTTCTACTAAACTTGACAGTGTGCAGAGGGAGGTGTATGCAATACATTGGCCCCATGATTCTTACCCTTACCCCAAAAGAAGAGAAGACACTGCTGTATGTTACATCTCTAATATTCATCTTGGGACTCAGACTGCTTTTCTATGTAAATGCAATAGTCTCAATCTGGCTTTGGGAGCTCAGAGCAGCAGTTGAGCCCGATTATTTGGGCCAATAAAAACAGTAAATAGCTGGTCTCATGATAGCCGGAATTTCTAGCTGGTTGAATAATACCCAGGAATAATCCTCACTGAACGATTTACCACTGTATAGATGTGGATAAGATGACACTCACATTGTTCTCCCTTTTACACTAGGCTATGACAAGGCAGCCAAGATTGCCAAAACAGCACATAAAGAAGGGACGACATTAAAAGAAATGGCCATCAAACTTGGATTCCTAACCTCAGAACAATTTGATCAGTGGGTAAAGCCAGAAGACATGCTAGGTCCCAAGTAATATGTATGGTTCAGAAGAAGAATAAATTGTAAAAAAAAAGGTTGTCTCGTCTGTTATGAAATCAGTGTTTTCATTCTTTATCAAAGAGATGGTGTGTTCTATGGTAGGTTTTACCAAAAATTTTATGAACCCCAAAATGTAAATTTCTACTGTCTTCAAAATACAGTGGAAACTCGGTTAACGCTTGATTATCATAAAAATCACCTAACAAAAGGAAATCCATAGAAAATAGTGGCTTAGTTTACGGAATTTTGTTGGAACAGACTAATTGGTTTTCAGTGCATTCCTATGGGAAACTGCATTCAATACATTGCTATGGGAAATCGGTTAAAGTAGTTTTCACTGTAAGAAACGTCTCGGAGAACGCAGTAATTCGTTAACCAAGGTTTCACTGTAGATATTTTTAAGAATATAAAATACATCAAATAACTGAAATGTTTTGTTTTTTAAGGAGAGCATTATTCCAGCTCTAATGTGCTCACCTTTAGGAGCAGCCAGTTGTTCAAAAGTGTTGTTGGAAGCCCAATAGTCTGAGAAAAAGAGAATTAACAACAGGCCTGGTAGAGGTGACATAGAGGCTGCAACAATTTGCAATGCACCATTACAACAATATAGCTGCTATTTGTTAATGATACTGAATTCATTTGCAATAGGGGTGGGAAGCCTTTTTTCTTACTGAAAAACCAAAAAGGCTGGGGCCACTTTCTTAACTCCTTTCACTCACACTTTGAGTATCCAATCCCTTCATGAATAAAAGTCTGCAGCCACCAGTATTTTTCGACCTTTTGTCTTTGTCAGATTGAAAAAAGAAACATGCTTTAAAAGAAATCTAAGCCAACCTTTATGAAACTAACGATGCAGTCCGTTATGGGAGATTTTAAAAATATATTAGAAAATACATCAAATTATTAACACACTAAATCCACACATCGTAATAATTCTTGGCAAGAAGACACCTTCCTTTGTATCTGTCAGCTTAAGGCCACCCAGCCCTTGCCCAGACCTCTCCAAAAGCAGTCCCCTTCCAGGAGATTCTTGTTTAGGATCTCCCTAGGAACTTACGTAGACTGCGGGGCTAAGGAGCCTTAAGGACTTCCAGCCAAAAATCCTTGGCTTATCTGCTTGCAGGGTCCAGAGAAACCATTAGGGAGAGTTAAAGAATTAGTGGCTTGCTTTGATCTACCCTCTTATCCCAATAGAGACATTGTAAAAGTAATTGTTGTTTTATTAAAAATAAAAGCATGTTTCATAAAAAGCAAAAGTTCTCGTAACAAGGATACAAAAATCAGCATTCAGAATTACTAATCAAAATAGCATACAGAGGAATAATTTAGTTAGGCCTCTTTCCCTAAATTATAGAAACCTTACTCTCTACCTCTCTAAGTAATCATTTTGACTCCTAAGAGAATGGGCCTGGGAGGCTAGCCCATCTCGCACTCCTCACTTGAGCTTAAGCAACTAATGATCTGCCTAGTTTGATAGACAGAATTGGTCTGGCTTATTGAGAGTCCCCTGGACAGCGAGGAGAACAAATAGGTCAATCTTAGAAGAAATCAACCCTGACTGCTCCTTAGAAGAGCCAGGTTAACTCCATCTTGGATATGTTAAGAATTTAGGGGTCCATTCTATTACAGTATCCATCATTACTGGCATTTCTCATCTCTAATGTCTTAAGCACTTTCATAGTTATAGCACCTTGTGTAGGGTTTACTGGAGGATATAACAAGTGGATGAAGATGGCCTGTCTGTGTGTGTAAGAGTAGTTCACATCAATGCAATGATCCCTATTGACAGAATTCTGTCATGTGGTAGGCTTGCTTCTTTTGATAACAGTCAAACACTGTTTAATTCTTCCAGACGTTATAGTTTCAGTGTAAATACCATTTAAGAGCCATGCAATTGGAAGATGTTTCATAGGTGGTTTAATCCAACCACGTGTATATCCAAAAAATACTTTATTCTCTGAACAGCTCATAAGTTAATTAGCATTCTGCCCCCAACATGCTGGGTACTCATTTTACTGACCTGAAGGATGGAAGGCTGAGTCAAGATTGAACTCACAATGCATGAGGAACAACAGTAAAAGACTTTTTGGTTCATCACCCCACCTCCACAGTGAACCAGGCGTTTGTTCTTCCCACATGGCCTTCCATAAAGCATTAGCTTTTCGTTGTGGCCAGATGCAGGAAACACATTTGGCCATAAAGGAAAGTTGATGCTTCCTGTGGGGAGTGGGGTGATAAACCAAAAAGTCTTTTACAGTGGAACCCTGACATACAAACGGTTCGACTTACAAAAACTTTGACATACAAATAGAAATCCTGCCTTAAAAAATATGACATACACATTTTTAATAGGAAAACTTTGACATACAAAAAAACATACAGTAACATCTAATGGCCTCTTCTGGTAATCCAATGTGTTTTTGACATACATATTTTTTTACATACAAATAACCTTGTGGAACGGGGAAAAATCGTATGTAGAGATTTTACTGTACTATAGTTCCTTGTACCTCTCAAGGAGACATCATGCCATGCCCAAAGAAGAGATTTTGGATCTCGAAAGCTTGCATCATTTTACTTTTCAGTGATCCAATGAAGGTATCACCTTCCTCCTGCATTTTTTTTTGTAATTAGAATATGGATCACACAACTAATTTGCTTTGTCTACTGAACTTTAGAGGCACTGAAAGCAAAACACCTGCCCTTCCTGCCACTCTGATTTGCTCCATCTTTCCACAGGGCCATTCCAGCAACCCTCCAACCAGTGGTGGGATGTCAAATTTTTTACTACCCCACCGTGATGTCATCAGTGTGGGCGGAGCCAACATCATGACATTGTGGGCGGAGCCAAAGAATAAATAAAAATATAAAAATAAGTACACACACACACACCCCTCAACCCACCCACCCACCCACAACACAAGGACAGCAAGAAAGACAGTAAGGAGGCCGTGCATATGCGCCAAGCACTGTAGACATGCATGCACACCAAGTACTTGGTGCACATGCGCAGTGGGGGAACCAGCGAAAATGTAAACCCCAAAGGTGGTTCCCTCCAAAAGCTGCTACCGGTTCTCTGGGACACTGGGAAAAGTTACTACCGGTTCTGGCAAACTGGTGAGCACCTGTTACATCCCATCACTGCCTCAAACTGCCTTAGAACTATGGAAGGCAAGCAAGGAGCTACCAGAACCACATGACTCTCTACCGCCTGGCCAAGAACCACTATGGCCTGTATGGAAAGCTTTAAATAGACAGCTTGCAGGGGTAGGAAAATCAAGGGCTAATCTGAGAAAGTGGGGTTTCCCTGTAGTGGAGGACAGCCTGTGTGAAGGCGGAGGAGTACAAACTATCTCCCATATGATACAATGCACACGATGCCCCTCAATGTGCACTGAAGAGGACCTTATGCTGGCAAGAGGAAATGCTATTGATGTGGCCTGATATCGGGTGGATGTCATCTAGCCCCTTTTAATTCTACGTATTTCGGTTTTAGATGTGTCAATTTTAGCATTTGTGGTGCCTCGGATAGGAATAAAAAAGAATGAACTGCGAAGTCAAAACCGGTTCCTGTTCTGCTCTGTCACAGCCAGTGTTTCCAAGCTTTCGGTTTGAATTTTATTTTTAAACGCTGGATCACAAACAGCCTGACTCTCACCTGCCTGCCGCCTACTTTGGAACCGACACACACACACCATTCAATGAAAACAAGACGCCCAAATGTGCATTAATGTCGGAGCCCACCAACCTCGGGGTTTATATTTAAAAACTCTCCCCGATTGGTGTCACAAGCACCCTGAAATGTGGGCAGTTATTAAGGTAAAGGTTCCCCTTGCTCGAAACCCAGTCGTATCCGACTCTAGGGTTCAGTGCTCATCTGTTTCAAAGCCGAAGAGCCATCGCTGTCTGCTTCTGCAGACGTTTCCGTGGTCATGTGGCAGGCGTGACTAGACACCGGAGCGCACGGAACGCTGTTACTTTCCCACCAAAGTGGTCCCTATTTATCTACTTGCAATTTCTTGCTCTCTAACTGCTAGGTTGGCAGGAGCTGGGACAAAGACGGGAGCTCATTCCGTCCTGCAGTACTCGGGAATCGAACTGCTGACTTTCCGCGTATGCAAACCCGCGCTAACGTAGTTTCACGTTACTCGGCAAAATAGGGGCCATATAAGCGAGGCAGCAAGAGAAGTCCGGAGGAATCCCCGCTTTCACTCACCTCCAGCTGCCCGGGGTGGCATCAGTTCCACTGCGCGTGCGCACGACTCCACCATCTCGCCCCCCCTCTCGGAACGAACCATCCCAGTAGGAGGGGTGAGAGGGAATTCACTCGGCTCCTCTGAGGCATATATGGACCTATCAAACGTAACGAACATGTCGTTTTTAATACAACCGATGCCTCCAAGCTACTCTTCATGTTCTGTTTTCTTTTCATTAGACAAATAATCATTCATGTATTTTCAAGCCCGGAGCATTCCATTCCTCTGTTGTTATTGATGTTTTCCAGAACTGGAGCAGCAACGCGATATTCGTAGCGGCCCCACACAGACTTAAACTCCCCCCCCCAATTCTATGGCCTTTGGGACAGTCCGTCTGCCTGGCTGAAGATTTGGTGTTCGGCTCCTTGGCTCCGTCAGGGCGCCCTTCCCTTCGCGCACGCGCAGTAGAGCTTCTCCAGGCCAGTGCGAAATGGCGGCGGCGGCGACGGTGGTTCTGCAGCGGCTGCGACACCTCCCGCTCTTCCGCCTGGTAAGCGGGGAGGGCGCCGCCATAGGGCAGGCCCTGCTTCTAGCTCGAGGGTGGGACGTCGAGCTGCGGTCCCCAGGAAGGCCGGGTCACCTTCCAGGGCGGCCAAGGCGAGGTCGAGGGCAGCCGGTGACCCTGCCGGGCGTTATACAAGGGGGGGTTGGGCAAAAGGTGCTTGCGGGCGTTGTCGTGTCATGTTCGTTTGGGCTCCGTTGTTCACGTCTTGCCTCCTCCTTCACAACGACCCTGTAGGGTTGGTGTCCAGATCAAACTCTGGGCTGCCAAAATGAAACTACCTCCTTGGCTTTGTCGTTGGATAATCTTCAGTACCCTGGACAGCGAGGAGAACAAATAGGTCGATCTTAGAAGAAATCAACCCTGACTGCTCCTTAGAAGGTCAAATAGTGAAGATGAAGCTAAAGTACTTTGGACATCAAATGAGAAGAGAAGACTCACTTGAGAAAGCCGTGATGCTGGGAAGAGTGGAGGGCAAAAGAAGAAAGGGGTGGCCAAAAATGAGATGGCTAGATGGTACTGTAGACGCAATGGGCACAGAGCTGGGTGGGCTGAGGAGGATGGTGGATGACAGAGGTGCCTGGCAGACAATGGTCCATAGGGTTGCAAAGGGTTGGAATTGTGCAACTGAACAACAACAAAAATCTTAAGTCCTCTTTGGTAGTAATTAGCAGACCAGTAAATGAGTCTGATTCTGTATCTCCGCCATCAGCCCCCACTTGAGCATGTAAATCAGTGGTCTGCAAACTTGGCTCTCCAAGTGTTCTTGGACTTCAATTCCCAGCTGCCCAATCCAATACATCTACTGATCTGGGTTTCTAGGAATTGAAGTCCAAGAACATCTGGAGAGCCAAGTTTGCTGACCCCCGAGCATGTTGGCCTTGCATTTTGGGACTTTAATCCTAAACCTATTCAGAATTCTCCAAGTCATGTAGGGAAGACTGAGTTCATCAGCTATACCCTCCTTTAATGTTGTTTCTTGTCCAGTGAGCTCAGGTTTTTGTGTTCTGGTTCCGTTGGAAGTTCTAGTGGCTGTAACTGTTTTCTGAGGTGCATGAGAATTAGAAAGTGCTTGGACAGGTTAACTTAACCCTTTTCTTTCTAGGGAGTCTCCAAGAACAGATTTGTTTGCCTCTTTTTCTTACAGCTGCTTACTATTGTGCTGGAGCATAAGTTATGGCACACGTGCCAGAGGTGGCACTTGGAGGCCTCTTTGTGGGCACCCATGCAGTCATCCCAGCACAGAGTTCGCTCTGCCCAGTAGTCCAATGGGAGCGCTCTCTCCTTCCCCTAGCACAGAGTTGACCCACCCCTCTGCCCAGTAGCCTAATGGGAGTGTTTCCTCCCTCCCCCCCAGCACAGAGTTTACCCCTACCCCTCTGCCCAGCAGCCCAATTGGAGCGTTTCCTCCCTCCCTTGTTGCTGTGTTGGCACTTTACAATAAATAAGTGGGTTTGGGGTTGCAGTTTGGGCACTCGGCCTCTAAAAGGTTACCCATCACTGAGCTGTGGTTTGTCTTAGCTATGCTTTATTGAAACATACGAGCTTTATAAACTGAGTTCTGAAATTGGCTTGGTTTACTTAATCAGAAGTAGCTCTGGTTTTTCATTTTATTTGCTTGATAAAAGTTTTATTCAGCAAATAGTGTTGTTTGGCCATATTTTAAGTGGTGAATGCAAAAATGGGGGAGTAAAAGGGAAGACCACCTACTAGTGAGGGTGCCATTTACTTTGACACACTCATGAATACTCTTATCAATACCTGAGATAGTCATCTCCTACTATACAGATGTTATTGACAGAAGCAGGCAGGTACACACAAATTCTATTCCTCTCCTATTCTTCTCCTCCCCTCTCACACACACCACTTTCTCACTTTCACACATCTGGCATCATCTGCACAGATAGCATTCCCCTCCCACATGAAGATACAGTGGAACCTCATACAACAATCACCCTGTATAACAACAAAATCGCATAACAATTAGGTGTGTGTGGGGGGGAATGGCATCCCACATAACAATTTTCCCTATTTAAAAAACAGACAACAAAATTTCAATGGGAAAAACCACTTAGCAAAAAAACTATCGTTGTACGATGCATCCCTTAGGGAAAATCGCTATACGATGCATGCATCCTATAGCAATTGTTTTGTACAACAACGAGCCACATGGAACAGATTAAAATTGTTGTATGAGGTACCACTGTATACCATTTCACTTCTCCTACACCAATTCTATACAACATCCATTTTCTTATTACATAACATCTTCAGCCAAGCTAAGTTATGGAGAACTTCTGTTTTATCCCCTCCCTGACCTGGAGGATTGAAATTTCTTTGTGTAATGATGCCACTTTCAGATGCTCTTGAAATGGCAGTGCCTGGCAGTTCTTTCCATCTCCTGTTTGCAGTTAAATTGCAGTTATTTGAAAATGCAGATAAAAGCTTTTGAATTTGTGGCCATGCTGGATAAGGGGAAAGTGTGAGAGTACAGTACAAGATTTACTAAGATTAAGGTAACAAAATGCTATAATACAGCATCCAAATAATACCTGTCTGAGATTGCTGTTTCTGATGATAACACTAGGGGGCTTTTCTCCCATAAATGATAATATTTACAATGAATACTGCTGGTTGACTGATAGATAACCAGTGGCTGTAAATTAATTTTACTGTACCTGTTCTAGAAGGGGCTGTAATGCTTGTGGATAATTCTAGAACAGTTATGGCAAACCTATGGCATGTGTGCCAGATGTGGCACTTGGAGCCAAATTTATTTATTTATTTATTTGTTCAGACTTATATTGCTGCCCATTCCCCGAGGCGACTCAGGGCAACTTACAGTCAAAACAGCAACAGTACAGTAAAAATAATAAAATACAACCTCACAAAATAACAAAAGCAGAACACAGACTAACTCCACTCTGGCCGTTGTTCTGGGCCCAGAGGAGGGGGCGATGTTCTTAGCCGTCTGCCAGGCCATGGAATCTTCTCCCCCAGGCCGCTGTTGTGGTCCCAGAGACTTTAGCATAAATCTTTATTTTCTAGTTATAGCATAGCTGGTACATAAGCATATAATGTGAGCAATCTGAATGTTGTATAAATGTCATAAAGTTGTATCGCTTTGTTGAAATAAAGTGTGACTGTAGCAGATGTATGGCTGCCATTGCTACTTCCCACCATCCCCCTTTTCATTATGTTTGTATAGCTGTGGGGTAAGTTACAACCTTGTAGTTCTTCATGTCATACAGATATAGAAGGCACAAGAGCCATGCCAGGAAAAAAGTGTTTACAAGTACCATTAGAAAGAACAACATTTGCTTTACACTGAGTGTCATATTATATATAATCCTGCATGAGCAAAGTAATAAAGTGTTGTTGGAAGGAAATGTTCATTTGCTTATCAGATCCAGTCACATACTTTTCTTGTCATACTACAGCAGGGACCAGTGGCTTGCCAAGCTCTCTCTCGGAATTTTCACTTCACGGTTTATGGGAAGAAAAATGTGTCTGCCAAAGTATCTGATTCAGTAAGTTCTCACTTGTCTACCATATTCCTGGTTTCTTAGTCCCATGTTGGGGTGTAATTTGGGGGAAATTGGTTTTTTGGGTGTGTGTCAATAAGAAATTAAGGGTGTGTGGTTCACATTTGTACCCGCCATTACTGTTATCTCTAGTCAGTTCTGGTTGTAGATAAGAGAGTATATGAAGGTATTTACATTTTTAAAATACACTGCACAGAAATTAACTTTGCATTTTGCATTCCTGAAATTTGCTGAAGTAAAACAAGCTTCTGCATAGACCTGCATAGTATAGGGCCATGATGGCGAACCTTGGCACTCCAGGTGTTCTTGGACTTCAATCACCAGAAGCCCAAGTCAGTACTCCTACTGATCAGAGCTTCTGGGAATTGAAGTTCAAGAATAGCTGGAGTGCCAAAGTTCACCATTACTGGTATAAGGCTATGTTTTGTATCCTTGGTGTGGAAAATGTATGTAGAATTTCATGTTGCCATGCCTGTCCTGCCTAACCCATGCCCTTTGCAAATTGGAATTTGACCATTGGGTTGAAAGCATATGATTATCGGACAATTCTGCCATCTGGATTTTAGCTTTTTAGATTTGAGACACTTCAATTTTAGAGTTTTATGATGTTTTATTCGTACGTATTGTGTGTTGGTGTGTTTTATGTCAAATGGCTGCTTTTTGTATTGTAAGCTGCCTGGAGTCACCTTGGTGAGGGGGCAGTTAAACAAGTCGAATTAAATAAATAAATAAATTTTCTATCCCTGTTGAAACAATAGAAACAATTTTATATTCCTGTTGAAAACATCACTGATCAATGATAGGAATCATAAAATTAACCAGAAACAATAATGTTTGTATATTTTAAAAAATAACTAGGCTAGTACTCTCTAAATGTGCATGTATAATGAACAATTCATTTTGATGGTGGTCAGCTGTGACCCTCCAAATAATATCGGACTGTGACTTCCATAAGCCCCTTACCATGTGCTGTGCTGACTAAGGTTCAAGAGAGTTGCAGTCTGACAATCTGAAGGGTCATAGTTGCCTGTCACTGCTGTAGACATTTATTTTCTTGAGCTCCATCAATGCTATGAGTGCTCATCGTTCTCTTTCAGATATCAACACAATATCCAGTAGTGGATCACGAGTTTGATGCTGTTGTGGTGGGTGCTGGTGGTGCAGGCCTGCGAGCTGCCTTTGGCTTGTCTGAGGCTGGGTTTAATACAGCATGTGTCACAAAACTGTTCCCTACACGATCCCACACTGTTGCTGCCCAGGTGAGAAGCCATTGATTCCAGCTGGATTCATACATTAGGGGTAGGGAATGGAAGTGGATTGCGTACTATGTACAGTTGTACCTCACTTAAAGAGCATAATGTGTTCCACAGGATTGCTCTTTAAGCAAGTTTGCTCTTTAAGTGAAACACCATTGTAGATGACCAATTGTGAGGGGGATTGCGAACCCCAATTTATTTGTTAAACGAGTTTTTGGTTGGTTTTATTTGTTAAGCGAAGTGAACATTTAGAGAAAATTCTGCTCTTTAAGCGAGTTACTCTTTAAGCGAAGCACTCTTTATACGAGGTTTGACTGTATATGAAATTCTATTGAACCCATGCTAACAACTACTGCCAGATTATGAACTGATTTTCTGTGACTTACATTATTTTGGAGAATTTATCAAATCAATTGGCTTTGTGCCATTTTTATTGAACTTTTTTTAGCTGCACCATTTCAGCTTGTAGATGGAAGTTTGCACATGCCAATGTTCAAGGTGAACATTTACTTCGATCAGGGGTGCCCAAACTACAGCCCACGGGCTGGACCTGGTCCGCAGACCCATTCCATGTGGCCCATCACCACATGCACCACACCCAGAAGTGGATGTAGACGTGCAGACATGCATGCACCACACCTGGAAGTGGATGCGGATGTGCCCACGCATGTGCAAATGCACCCGCTTCAGGGGAAGTGGTCAGGTCCACTCAGCTGTTCCAGGGGCGTGGTCAGGCCCATGGTGCAAAAAGGTTGGGCACCCATGACCTAGGTCAGTGTTTCCCAAATGTTGGTTTTTGGACTTCAATTTCCAGAAGCCTAAGTCATTTCCCCAAAGCACTGATCAGCCAGTGTTCTGACTTAGGCTTCTGTGAATTGAAGTCCCCCTGTGGGCTGTGTACCCCTTGTTGGGAACCACTGACCTAGGTGAAAGTGCCTTGATTTTAGTAATGTTGCTAGAATTAGCAACTGGTTGTTTTATGAGCTATCATCTGCAGAAACTACTTTCTCCATCAATATAAGTTGATGGAAATAATCAAGAAATGATAGGAATTACGTACAGCAGAAAGTTATTAGTTGTATCTTCTTGCTTGCAGCAGTACTTCAGCTGCAACAGAACATACAGTAAAACACCGGATAACTATTGGATAACGCTAAAATCGCATAATGTTAAGTAATCTGGGGAGGAGAATTGGATCGAATAACGTTAAGGTCCTATGGGATGGATCGGATAACAACTGCTAAAGCCTGTCCGGTTACAATGTACCTCTATGGAGCTTTAACGTTATCCGACCTATCCCATAGGATTTTAACATGGATAGGATAACACTAAAAATCGGATAACTCCAAGACTTCTGGAACCAAGTTTTAACGTTATCCGGTGTTTTACTGTACTGTTCTCCATGTTTAATGGGAAGTTCAGAAGAGCTGGTTGCTAATTATTGTTTATGGATATGTACATGTCTTTGTTTCATTTCTAGGGAGGAATCAATGCTGCTTTGGGGAATATGGAAGAGGATAATTGGAGATGGCATTTCTTTGATACCGTGAAAGGCTCTGACTGGCTGGGAGACCAGGATGCAATTCATTACATGACTGAACAAGCCCCTGCTTCAGTTATTGAAGTATGAGTAGCAATATATTATGTGTGGGGTTTTTTCCCCATCATATTGCTCAGAATCATATTACATAAGACCATTGACTGCCAATTGTCACTACTTACTCATGTAAATATTCAATTGGATTGTAGCCTGTAGTAGTTAAAATAGCATTACTCGGTTGTGAACAAAACCAGTGGTTTTTGCAAAAACAAACACACACCCTAGTTCATTCACTTTGTATCATAAACAGGAATAACAGTGAAATTTTCATTATTGATAAAAGAACATTTTACTCACTTGTCCTGATTCTGTAACTTCTAAGACTGAGTTGCTGCAGAGTAACTTTAGACAACATATATGCAGCACTGATTTTATTCCACAAAAGCTAGGATTATTTTTATTATAAGGGGAAATGTGCGATTTGTGAGGGTAAATTGTTAGTAATTCATTCCTTCATTCATTTTCGTGTCAGAGATTACTCTGGGTTGAAAGGATTTTTTGCTGGAGAAACTCCACTCGGGATGCCCGAATGAGGCTCCTTTCATGTCCCCAAGTGCAGCTCTTGGGTATTGAAACCCGACCTTCCAGTCTCCAGCTCCGCGCCTTAACCACTAAGCCCCCGGGGGAAGCTGCTAATGAGGTTCTTGCCACTCATCAATGAGGTGTGTTTAACACTTTTTAATGAGCAGCAATTTGCTGCTATGACTTAGGTGACTTTGCTCATACCAGTATAAATTGTGGATAAGATTATAGCCAAAATTTACCTCAGAATTTTGTGCTTAAGGAGATGTTTATGGATTGCCGTAAAGAATATGGTGGGCTTGCTGTCTTTTTCTAGGAAGCTCTTATCTGTATGTAGAGGTGCCTTAGAGGTAACTTGTACTGGTAAAGGTCATCCTTGCTTGAAAGCGAGTCATATCCAACTCTAGGCTTCAGTGCTCATCTCTGTTTACAATGAAAGTGTCAGCACTGTCTGCATCTGCAGATGTTTACATGGCAGGCATGCCTGGACACCAGAGTGCACAGAATGGTGTTTACCTTCCCACTGGAGTGGTACCTCTTTATCTACTTGCAATTTGTTGCTTTCAAATTGCTAGGTTGGCAGGAGCTGGAACAGAGACAGGCAATCATTTCATCGTGCAGCACTCGAGTCTTGAACTGCCGACCTGTTGACCTTCCAGTCATCAAATCCAGCATCTTAACCTCTTGAGCCACTGCAGCAAGAACCTATATGCTATTTGTCCCTTGTAAAAGTTTAGGAGGCACAAATATCTGTTTTTTATTTTAAACTAGGGTTTGTCTCTTAGTTGGATCTTGGTAATCTGTTAAACTTTCTATTAGAAATCTCCTAGAGCCTTCTAATAGCTTCAAGGAGACAGTGGTTGCAATCAAATAGTAAGTTGCAAGTACAGTAGGCTCATTGAATTAGTCATGTTGACTGACAGTATCTCCAGTGATTCGCTGGGCCGAATCTAGTTGCTACTGAATTTTAGGCAGAATGTATTCTATAGACCAAGGTGTTGTTTAATCTATTGTGGGTGTTATTTGCAATTTCTAAAGAAAAACTGGTTTTTTAGATTTAACAGTTATTATTCTATTCTCATGTTTGGGTTAAATAGCTAATAATTGCCTGCTTGTATTCCTCAGCTGGAGAATTATGGAATGCCATTTAGCAGGACAGAAGATGGAAAGATATACCAGCGGGCTTTTGGGGGGCAGAGCTTGAAGTTTGGCAAAGGGGGACAGGCACATCGATGCTGTTGTGTGGCTGATAGGACTGGCCATTCATTGCTTCACACGCTTTATGGACGGGTAAGAAATGGTTTGTATGCTTATGGGGATGAAGCTGATTGATTTGATAGTTAAAAAGTTTAATTTAATGATTGGCAATTCTGTTTCCTGTACCTTTTCCTGTTTTGTTTTCCATAATAGATCCCAAGAAATTGCCTACTGGCATTGTCATATAATCTAAACAGCTAAAATAATTAAAAGGCTATCATATGAATTGTGATATGTTTTTAGGTGGAAAAGCATTTTAATTAATCTGCATAACCCACATTTTAAATCTCATCTTGTCAGATAGTTCTTTCTGGTGTTTTTTAAAAAATATAACATATACCATATTTACTGGCATATAAAACTCAATTTCTGCCCTAAAAATATACTGGAAAATTGATTGCATTTTGTACTGTATATAGTGGCCTATAGTGGCCTATTTTGGTAATAACGGGGTGCATCTTATACACTGGCAAATATGGTAAGTTGCTTTGTTTGTTATCTAGTAGCGCTAGAAGTGTGTGTGAAAAGACATAGGGAAAATGTACTACTTAATATTTATTACATTTTTATACTGCTCATCTGTGATATTTCCCACTCTGGGCAGTGCACAGACAAATAAACAAAATCATCATAATAGAACAAACAACCAAATAAATGACAGAATAAAATACCTGAAAAAATAATAATACAGTAATACCCCAGATAACGTTATGACTTGGTTCCACAAGTCATGACGTTATCCGATTTTTAGCGTTGTCTGATGCATGCATCGAACAACACTAAGAAAAAAAGCCCTGACTTCAGGGACAAACCCCTTTAAAGGCAGGCAGGGAAAGAAAGAGACCTCCCTGCCTTTAAAGCCACCCCCCATGCGCAGCTTGGCCATGAGAGAATCCAGCCTTGCCCTGCTTACCTTGCTGCACGCCCCGATTCATAGGGGCTTGGGCTTCTGGGGATTGAACTCCAATAACATCTAGAGTGCCAAGGTTCACCATGATGGGTACATACGGTACTTTTAGTATCATGCCTAACATCTTTTTTTGTCCTCTGTAACATGGTCTGATGTTCTGTTCTCTCAAATGTGCCCATTTTTGGGTACCTTTTTTTAGTGTGTTTTTGTTTTATGCCCAGCATGATCAGTGTTGCTTTGTTTATCTTTGAATCTGAAAAAGACTTTCTGACTGTGCCATAAAACTAATGTTGCTAACTATGCTAAACAAGTAAAAATGTTTTAAACTCCCACTTTCTCTTCTAGTCACTCAGATATGACACCAGTTACTTCGTAGAATATTTTGCCCTTGACCTCCTTATGGAAAATGGAGAGTGTCGTGGTGTCATTGCCCTTTGTATAGAAGACGGCACCATACATCGTTTAAGAGCAAAGAATACAGTTATTGCCACTGGGTAATATGCCAATAATCACATTGAAGTTAATTCACCACCGATGCTTCCTTTTCCTCTGATTAGGGTAATATTGCAACTCTGTCCACTTCAGGATTTTTTTTTAGTGAGAAATCCTCCCAAACATTCGTCCACCTATTTTATTTTCCCCAGCTGTTCTGTTGTCAGACACTGGCTGTCTCAATTCAAGGGCCCCTCCCTTCCAGTTCCTGGGACACCTTGTCCCATTCCGGGAACTGTTTAGCCCTTACCGTCCAGCTGAGAGAGCTGGGCTGCTTTAAAGAGAACTCTTACTATGCTCAGGCAATAGAGCAAAACATGGGAGGTCTGGGTAGCGAGGCTCTGTGTGTGCTGATTGTGTGCTGATGATAAAAGCAACAATCTTCAGAGAAAAACAGCTGCTTTATTGGTCAGGTTATTAAAGCATAGTCCATGGAGAAACGTAGATAAAAAGGTCAATAACATAAAATCAGTCCAGTAACAGTCCACATTAGGTAATCATGATGAAAAGGAAACAGAATAAACCCACAGGCCAAGGTCTTAACACCTAGACATCCAAAAACGAACTAACTCTCCTCTCTCCAAGATGGAGATTCTCTAAGGTGGGGTACCTTTAACCAATCAGGGAACACAGAAAACTTTCTCATAACATAGGATTGTTGACACACGTGTATCGTCAGTGCTATAACATATAGTCACAACATCAGGGAACTCGGATAAGAGTGCTGGGAACACTGAACTAAAAACAATCTGTCTTGTGACACCTAGTCTTGTGAGACAGAGAGAAGAAAGGATTTTTGAGGCCTAGTTAAGACCAGGTCCTCTCCAAGCTTTGAGAACATTAGGAAAAAGATGTCGTTTCATGACATCTGTATTCTGACCTGAACCATTCCTGTTCAACAGTCCCTTTTCATGTTTTCAAAACTGTGAGGTAGGTCAAGCTGAGAGTGTCTAGCCCAGCGTCACCCAATGTGTCTCATCCCTGAGCAAAGATTTGAACAAAGGTCTCCCCAATCCTAATCTAACACGGCTTTATTGCGATCACTGATCAAATAAGCCATATTCAAAGTATTTCTGCAGTACAGAATACAGAGCAGTTCTGACTGTCCCAGCCCTGAGTGCTTTCAGTAAGTATTATTTCAGGTTTATGAGACCTGGTTCGTGATACAAGTCTTGAAGGGGAAATAAGCTCCAGTTTTGGGAAAGTCTTACAACCACATTGTAAGTTTGCTCTTAATGGGCTCAAGATTGACTCAGTCTTCTGAGGTCAGTAAAATGAGTACCCAGCGTGTTGGAGGCAAAGTGCTAATTACATTGTAAACCGCCCAGAGAATGCTCCAAGCCAGGGATTCTCAACCTGAAACTCACAGTGCCATTTCATGTGCCCCCCCACTGCTTCCACCACACTAGGAAGTGCCATGTGGTGGAGGAATGGCAAAATGGCCATCTGGCCCCAAAGCTGTCTGAGGGAGCGTGACCTGGCCCCTGGCTTTAAAAGGTTGAGAACTCCTGCTCTAAACACTATGGGGAGGTAGGTAAAGGTAATTGCTAAGCGATTAACTAATGAAAAAAGTGCCAATTTCTGGGATTTTTCCTTGCTTGATGTCTCTGTGAATTGTAATTTACTGGAACTCCATCGATCAGAAAATGCAGAACGTTGCATTCTTTCCTAAGATATCACAGTTCATTCATACTATATAAAAGTTCTTATGAATGAATATAAACATCTCTAAAAGTGAGGGAGATGCTGGAGTTCTTAGATCTCATTCATATATAGATCCCAACTTTTGTCCTAACTGTAGTTACTGCAAATCTATATGTTCTTTAATCCTTTTTTACATAAAAGCTATTCATAAGGTTTCAAATGATTCAAGGAAAACATAGATGTTGTCGTCCCCCCCCCCCCCCCCAATGCTTTTCTTGTAGGAATTCTGATTTGGGTAGGTTACACCTGCTTTTAATATGAATTGTCTAACAAATTTTCTTTAGAAGATTTTTTCTGTTTGGATTGCTCACGTGGAAATAAGTGGACTGATAAAATGGGAGCTCAGTGTGACTTTGAGACTGCTTAGTTACTGCTGTCTTCAATTCCATTCTGTGGTGGCTCAGTGGTTAAGAAGCTCGCCTTCTTAGCTAGAAGGTCAACAAGTCGGCAGTTCAAGACCCAAGTACTGAGTGACAGAATGAGCACCCGTGTCTGTCCCTGCTCCTGGTAGTTCAAAAGGAAGACATTGCAAGTAGATAAATAGGAACGAGAAAAAAGCACCCTCATATTAAACCAGTACACGAAGTGATCAAGAACTAGTTAGTAATTAGTGATTTCAGGAGGATATATTTTTTTTGGTGGTACTGCAGGTACTGAGGTATCATTTCTGAGGTTTTCAATTCACATTTTCTGCAAATGGAAAATGTATTGGGCAGATATTAATTGAAAACTTGTTTCCTAGTGGATATGGGCGCACATACTTCAGCTGTACCTCTGCTCACACTTGTACCGGAGATGGGACAGCCATGATCACACGGGCAGGTCTGCCTTGTCAGGATTTTGAGTTTGTGCAGTTCCATCCAACAGGTGAAAATTCTTCATGGCTCTTACTTAAAAATGGTTCGCTATGTAAATAGCATTTTTGTTATTTTTTGTTATACTTTTTTGGGGAGAAACACATGATCAAAGTAAGGTACAGTAATACCTCGGATAACGTTTACCTCGGATAACGCTAAAACCGCATAACGTTAAGTAATCGGGGGGGGGGGAGAATTGCATCGAATAACGTTAAGGTCCTATGGGATGTATCGGATAACAACCGCTAAAGCCTGTGTGGTTACAATGTATCTCTATGGAGCTTTAACGTTATCTGATCCATCCCATAGGATTTTAACATGCATCGGATAACACTAAAAATCGGATAACACCAAGACTTGTGGAACCAAGTCTTAGAGTTACCCGAGGTATTACTGTACTTACATTCTGAAGTATGGTTTAGCTTTACAGGTCATTAGAAAGAATCATTTGAGCTCTCTGCCATTCAGAGATCAGTTGGTTGCTAGTTGATCTCTGAATGACAGAGAACTTAATGCAAATAAACAAACCAAAAGACAAATACGCAAAATTAGAAACAATAGCAATAAAAAACAAATATCCAAAAGTTCATTTGAATTGAAAACAGATATGTTCTACTTTCATTTACTCCTAATAGAAATACCAATGATAAATTTCATTTTAAGGATTATGTCCTTTTTGTGTGTAAAAGCTTCTGTTTCTATATTACCAATATAGTACCAACTTTCCAAGAGATTACAGTTTCAAAAATATTTGATCTTTCTTTTCTTTAAAATTTGTTGTGTTGGCATTTAAAGCTAATTAAAGCACTACAGGCAGTTTTGCCTTTAAGCTAGTGGATCTTCCCTAACAAGATCTATTTATTTTTACCTTTGTTTATCACAGTGCTGTGTTTATTAATATCTAAGTTTCATAGAGTTCAGTGGTGTTCAATTTCAGGTACCTCTGTGCCCACAGAGGGATAAATTATCCAATTTAGAAAATCTCTTTCCAGTGTAGTTTTGCACAAATTACTTACTTAAGCATTTTGCCTCTTTTTGTAAAAAGGGAGGCCACAAACATTAAGATATGCTGAGATTTGTAACTTTTTTTTTGGGGGGGGGGAAGGTTAATGTCTGGGGGTTGTAAAAGCCTTCAAATGTTAAATTTACTGCTTTGTACATAGAGCTTGGTAAACTTGATCTGTGAAGGAATATTGCAGCAAATGAGGCATTCAATTCCTTTATTATGATCAACTGATCAAATACAAGGTAGACATTTAAAATACTGTATAAATAAAAATAGACTTCCATACTTTAGGTAATGCAGTATTCTTTATATATATTCTTAATACAGTAAAACCCCTACTTACGTAAAAAGTCCATTCCATAGGCTTTTATGTAAATCATTTTTTTACGTAACTCGAAGCAAACCCATAGGAAAATGAATTTTTATGTAACTCGAAGCAAATCCATAAGAAAAATGAATTTTTTACATAAATCAAAGCAAACCCATAGGGAAATGAATGTTTACATAAATCGAAGCAAACCTATAGGAAAAATGAATCTTTTTCGTAACTCGAAGCAAACGCATAAGAAACTGCACTATGTAAATCGGGACATTTATATAAATTGGGACATGGTTTTAGCACAAAATCATTACGTAAGTCAAATTTTATGTAACTCGAGGCGTATTTAAGTTGGAGATTTACTGTAGTTGTTCTAAGATTTATATGTAGGTGGTGGTATTCCTCTGTTACAGATATCAAGTTGAGAAAATAATGATTTGTTTACAGCCACTCAATGATTAATTGTCAAGCCAAGATTTACAACTGTATGTTCAGTTCATAGCCCATTATGCTACAGTAACATAGTTATCTAATTCATGCTGATACTGCAGAAGATCTGTAAATCATAGCCATTATAAAAAGTGTATAACTTTATAACAAATCTTTCTGTTTTGCAGGGATCTATGGAGCTGGTTGTCTTATTACTGAGGGCTGTCGTGGTGAAGGAGGCATTCTGGTTAACAGTGAAGGAGAGCGGTTTATGGAGAGATATGCTCCAGTTGCCAAAGATCTTGCTTCAAGAGATATAGTGTGTCGTTCTATGACAATTGAGATCCGTGAAGGAAGGCAAGTCTGGTTTGTATCATTAGTGCATCTGGAAGTAGAATAATAGGCAACCACACTGCTAAGAATCCTTAGTTTTTTTAAAAAACCATCCAAGAAAACCTAAACAATAAGATGATTTCTTCGAGACTATTTACAGAGAATTGATATATTGCTCTGAAGACTGGATTTCATTGGCTCTAAGGAAAATTCCATTCCTTGACCATTTTGTTTGATCAGAAATGTAATAAACAAGTGTTACTGGCAGGAATCTGTTCCTGAAAAGAATAAAATTTGTGTAACTGGGAGCATCTAACTGGGATGAATGTACTTTGCAGATTGGAAGGGAAGAAGGGGGCCGTGTATTTAATCGTAATTTATTTTCACATACAACCCTGATTGTAAAGAATCAAGTACAGTGGTACCTCGCTTAAAGAGCATAATGTGTTCCATGGAACTGCTCTTTAAGCGAGTTTGCTCTTTAAGCGAAACACCATTGTAAGTGACCAATTGTGAATGGGGGGATTGCAAACCCCAATTTAGTTGTTAAGTGAGTTTGGTTGGTTTTAATTGTTAAGTGAAGCTACCATTCAGAGAAAATTCTGCTCTTTAAGCGAGTTACTCTTTAAGCGAGGTGCTCTTTATGCGAGGTTTTACTGTACATGCATTCAAACTTCAGAAACTGCTGTAGTTTCTGTAGCGGAGACTGTTGTGCTAATTGATGTCCTTGGATAAGATGATGGATGACTTAAGTCAGGAGTTCTCAAACTTTTAAAGCCAGGGGCCAGGTCATGTTCCCTCAGGCAGCTTCGGGGGCCGGACGGTCATTTTGGCCTTCCTCCACCACATGGCATTTCCTGGTGTGGTCAAGGCAGTGGGGCTCCATAATAAATGGGCTGCATCCAGCCTGCGGACTGCAGGTTAAGAATCCCTGATTTAAATTTGAATTTAGCTAGGATGATCAAAGGCATGTATCAGTGGCATTATTATTATTATTTTCTAATAACAGAGGCTGTGGACCGGACAAAGAACATGTGTACCTGCAGTTGCATCATTTGCCACCTCAGCAGCTGGCAATGCGTCTTCCTGGGATTTCAGAAACTGCCATGATATTTGCTGGTGTAGATGTCACCAAAGAACCCATTCCTGTTCTACCCACTGTGCATTACAACATGGGAGGCATTCCTACAAACTACAAAGGGCAGGTAATTTCTCTTTAGTAGTAACCTCCAAGTAGAAAATATTTAAAATGAATGCTGTGACTTGTTCCTGTTAGCTCTGACAATGAAGTTAATTGAGGGGAAAGCCCACTTAGAATTTTGCTCCTCGTCCCCTCGCTTTCTTTTATCTCTTTCTCCTGCTATCGTTACCGTATTTGCCGGCGTATAAGATGACTGGGCGTATAAGACGACCCGCCAACATTTCCACTCAAAATATAGAGTTTGTTATATACTCACCGTATAAAACTACCCCCTCTTCCGCACACCTTCCACACACCAAATAAAACATAAAAGAACATCAGATTTGATTTCAACATGTTAATTTATATTCAAATGCTTATGACATACAGAAAAACTGTCACAAGGCTGTATGTTATCAAACATGTACAGTAAAACATAAAACAGTGCAAGTGCAAAGTGGTACTTATTTATCTACCGTATATACATGAATATAAGCTGACCCAAATATAACCCGAGGTACCTAATTTTGACCTTGAAATCCAGGAAAATAGATTGACCTGAGTATAAGCCAAGAGTGGGAAATGTAGCAACTGCTAGTGAGTTTCAGTAATTAAAATACAGTAATATTAATTATTTTATTGATTTTTTAGAACTGTACTTGCACCACCCACCAGTGGTGGCGCTGCAGGTAAAGTGGGTGGGCAGGTCAATTGCACTGAGGCAGGAAGTGTTGCTCTTGCCTAGCCTCTTGCTCCCCCTGCAAGGAAGGAGAATGGTTTCCTCCCTCCATCTTGGGCAGAGCAGAGAGATAAGGGCAGAAGGTACTAGTAAGTGAAACCCTTTCTTTTTCTCCACCGGTTTGAAAGGGAGACACAATGGTAATGTAGAGCTTCTTTCTTCATCTGGATGGTATGTAGAATGAGGTGGGTGAGCATCGGGAGGCCACTACGGCCAGCTATGTCTATCCCAACTGAAGTGCACCCGGCATATAAGATGACCCCCCCCCTTGGAGGCATGTTTTTCAGGGGGGAAAAGTCGTCTTATACGCCAGCAAATACGGTATTTTCTTTTCCAGTACTGGCAAATGCCTTTTCTTTACAACAGAAAGAGATACTGCTATGTTGATGTTTTATCATTTTTTAATGGTAGGTGATTACACATGTGGACGGCAAAGATCAAGTAGTCCCTGGTTTGTACGCGTGTGGCGAAGCTGCCTGTGCCTCTGTTCATGGGGCTAATCGTCTTGGGGCAAACTCTCTCTTGGACTTGGTGGTGTTTGGCCGTGCATGTGCTCTTAGTATTGGAGAATCATGCACCCCTGGTAAGTGGTTGGTTGTTTTCAGCCCCTTATGTTGCGTCTCTTAAACAGTGTTGTTATCCTGCAACTCTAGCTGCTTTTTGTGTTATGATTGCTTCCTGTGTGTTTATGCAGAACACCTGGTTATATTCTCAGGAATCAATTTACCGTATTTGCCGGCTCATAAGATGCATTGGATGATAAGATGCAACATGTTTTTAAGACACATTTTGAAGGGAAAAATAATTTTCTACATTTTAACTCCAGGAGTCGGGAAGGGCATGATTGACCGGTCAAGAGACCTCCCTTGGAAGCCTCTTGCCCAGCCAATCCCACCGCTGGCCGTCAGGAGGCAGGGATGAAAAGCGCCTCAGCCACCGCCCAGTGTGCACGCACGCATCAGGGATCAGACTATGAGAGCAGTGATGGGATGTAACAGGTTCTCACCAGTTCTCTAGAACCGGTAGTAACTTTTCCCAGTGTCCCAGAGAACCGGTTGCAGCTTTTGGGGGGAACCACCTTCGGGGCTTACCTTTTCACTGGTTCTCCCACTGCACATGCGTGGCAAGCACTGCTCCCTATAGCCTGCTCCCCTAGATATCCTAGAGAGCTGGTTAGGCAAAGACTTAGTACCTAACTTCTTTAACTGTTGAAAAGTTGAAAAGTGCCAAAATGACGCCATCTTGTGGTGAGTTTATTCTGTAGTTCTTTCCATCTGACCTAGTATGAGAAAGATTAGCCAAAATAAGCTTTAAGCTCTGGTTTAAAAGCTCTGGCTGATTTGTGTTGTGGGTGGGTGGGTGTTTGGGTGTATTTTAATGTATTATTTATTTATTTAATTAATTTATTTACAGGTTTGTGTTGTGGGTGGGTGGGTTGAGAGGTGTGTGTGTGTGTGTGTGTGTGTGTGTGTGTGTGTGTGTGTGGTTATTTTTATTTTTTATTTTATATATATATATATATATATATTAATTTTTCTTTGGCCCCGCCCACATCATGATGTCATGACATTGGCTCTGCCCATGATGTCATGATGTTAGCTCCGCCTACACTGTGATGATGTCATGGTGGGGTAGTAAAATTTTTGACATCCCACCACTGTATGAGAGACTATGACCCCCAACAGGTGCGCGTGCGCAGGCCTGAGCTGGTGCACCAATTTGCGCTCCTTTACTTAGAACTCCTTGCCTCAGGCTCCCAATGCCGGGTGCCTGAGCCAAGGAAGGGCTGTCCTCCCCCTTGCCTTACCCACGGGGTCTCTATGGTTTTGTCTGAGCTTGTGTCTGAGGTTTGTACGCTTGTGGCGAAGCTGCCTGTGCCTGTGTTCATGGGGCTAATCGTCTTGGGGCAAAACTCTCTCTTGGACTTGGTAGTGTTTGGCCGTGCTTGTGCTCTTAGTATTGGAGAATTGTGTGTACCTAGTAAGTCTGATTCTTATTTTTTTCAGCCCTGTACGTTGCATCTCTTAAACAGTGTTATAATCCTCCTACTTTAGCTGCTTTTTGTATTATTTATTTATTTATTTATTTACATTTCTATACCGCCCTTCTTGCTGGGGCGACCCAGGGCGGTGTACAACATTATAAAAGCATAATAAAACCCAACCCAAACCCATTGTTAAAAACGATCCAGCCGGCCCCCTCACTTCTGGTAAACCCCTGGAAACCAAAACAAACCTACACAGGGCGAGCTGGACGGCTAATTAGAATAGAGATACAACTCTCAACTGCTTATCAGCTCTTAAGGGGTTTTTAATTTGGTAGCGTGTTCAAAGATTTGTGTGTGTGAAAGGCAGCTCTTACCCTTTTTAGTCCAATGAAGACACGTTGTTCAGAAAAATGATGAAGATTTATTGATCAAGTTCATAAAGCATAAAAGTCAGTAGCACAGGTCAGTCCAATAAAGTCCACAGGTAAATCTAGGTAACCATTTTTAAGGAGCAAAAGTGCTTAGCTCCTAGGCTAAAGATTTCTAGCCCATTGAGATGCAGAAACAAAAGCTCTCTAATCAAAAACAGGTCTTAATCCATGAAGAAACAGAGACGAACTCTTTCTTCTCTCCAAAATGGAGAATTTTCAGTCAGGTGGGACAGCTTAGCCAATCAGGTAACAGCAAGCAAAATGAGAAAACTTTCTCACAACAATGGTTGTTTACCTTTATGCAAAGACACAACACGGCTAGGCTCTCAGCTAGCTTACAAAAGATAAGAAATACTGAAAAACATGGTTGAAAAACATGCAGTTACACAGCCTTGAGGCTCAGAGAGAGAAAAATGGATTTTTCTGAGGCCTATTTGAAAATTGGCAATTTCAAGCCTTAGGAAATAGGTTCATTTCCTGACACGCCCTCCTTTCTGGAAAGGCAAACCGGGGGTTTGACTTTACCAAAAGGCATTATTTACTAATGTGAGCAAAGCAATTGAGCAAACAAGCTATCCCTTATATATGTAGGATATCAAGCATTAAAGCTTCTTCCAGTTTTAGTTACTGGAGGTACACGTTACATAAGTTACATTCTGCATTGCAAGCAAACTCAGGTATAAAACCTTGCTGGAACAAAAGACTTGGGCATTTTCAGGTACCAAAAGTTTTCCCTTTCCAAAACACATTTTGCCCAAACAGAACAACCTTTAAATCAGAAAACAGGTCAGTAACACCACACATGTCACAGAGGCCGCTTGTACGAGCCTCTGGAAAAATAAACAGATGATTAGCAAGAAACAATAACATTTCCCCCCTTCTTCGTCTTCTTCGATGTTGCACCTGCAAACAATTAAACAACCAGTTGAACAAAGTCCACTCAGAGTTCCGTTATCAGCTCTTCTTTCAGACGTCAGGAACATGTGCATCTCCTAGAAAACAAACTCAAGAAACAACCTTTAAGGTATTTATCAGAACACAGTCCAAAGGAATTAATCAAACAACCCATCACCCTCATCCCTGTGAGGTTTGGGAACTAAACAGGCAACAGAATTGATGGCTTGACTAGCTTCTCAACTCAAGAGCGCGCAGAATTCCATTCACTCTCCTCAGTACGTCGGGAATCTGGATCTGGATCTGGCCTCTGCTATTGCTGAAACCGCTAGTTGGGCTTCCCACAGCCATCTTTACGGACTACTCCCTTCTTCAGCTCTTGGCTTTCTCGAAGGGTAGTAAAACTCAGGGAAACACTGCATCCGGCAATTATTTCCCACTTCCCACTAGCTGACCAAAACAGCGTAGTGTAACAGCCTGTAGATAACACTTTTCAGAGTGGTGGCTCTGGCACACACACTCTAGCAAAACATTTCTTCCTTGGACACGTGGAGGAGTCCGTTGGAGCTCTTCCACCTTTAAACTGGTATCTCAAACACAATGAGGCAATTTGCAAACTCTCCAGGTCTTCAAAGACCAAACAGCACATGTAATCAGCAACTAGGAACTTCAATGCAGGAAAATAAATCTTATCTGAAGGGTTCCACTCCTTCTTCTTGGCTTTGGGGGAAAATTAACTTCAGGGAACTGCTTCTGAGTGAAAATAGGCACTCTGTGGAGTTTTGACTCCAATTCAACACAAAAGAGTCTTATTTAGGGCTTGGGGCTTGCTGGGCGTCTGGGGAAGTCTCAGAAGTCATCTGGACAAGCTTCACCCACCCTGGGCCCTTCCTTCTGGCTAAACATCATCTGGGCACCTTCTCCAAGATCCCATCTGGAATGGAGTCTGTCTTGGGGTGCTAACTGTGGTGAGGGGGTACATTCATCAGCCACTGGCTTACCTTCCATCTTGTAGGCTTGGAAGACGTCTCAGTCCCTCTGGAACTGCCAGCACTGGAAACGGCCCTCGGCCCACGGCCCTCAGATCTGGGAGTTTGAGAATCCGACTCAAAACTCAAAACGAAGAAGCAAACAGCTGCGATCCTGCTTTCCTTTCAGCACCCTTATCTCAGGAAAACACATTCCAAGGATGCAGTTTCAGGCTGGAGACACACACAGAGGCGTTCAGCCAAAATAAACGAAGGCTGCTGCTTCTTCTTGCCGGGCAGAGACACATGCACACACACACAAAAAAACTTCTTCAGGACTCGTAGATCCGACCGCTAGGCCAACATGTCACAATCCAGCCGGCCCCCTCACTTCTGGTAAACCCCTGGAAACCAAAACAAACCTACACAGGGCGAGCTGGACGGCTAATTAGAATAGAGATACAACTCTCAACTGCTTATCAGCTCTTAAGGGGTTTTTAATTTGGTAGCGTGTTCAAAGATTTGTGTGTGTGAAAGGCAGCTCTTACCCTTTTTAGTCCAATGAAGACACGTTGTTCAGAAAAATGATGAAGATTTATTGATCAAGTTCATAAAGCATAAAAGTCAGTAGCACAGGTCAGTCCAATAAAGTCCACAGGTAAATCTAGGTAACCATTTTTAAGGAGCAAAAGTGCTTAGCTCCTAGGCTAAAGATTTCTAGCCCATTGAGATGCAGAAACAAAAGCTCTCTAATCAAAAACAGGTCTTAATCCATGAAGAAACAGAGACGAACTCTTTCTTCTCTCCAAAATGGAGAATTTTCAGTCAGGTGGGACAGCTTAGCCAATCAGGTAACAGCAAGCAAAATGAGAAAACTTTCTCACAACAATGGTTGTTTACCTTTATGCAAAGACACAACACGGCTAGGCTCTCAGCTAGCTTACAAAAGATAAGAAATACTGAAAAACATGGTTGAAAAACATGCAGTTACACAGCCTTGAGGCTCAGAGAGAGAAAAATGGATTTTTCTGAGGCCTATTTGAAAATTGGCAATTTCAAGCCTTAGGAAATAGGTTCATTTCCTGACAAACTTCAAAATTACAGTTTAAAAAGTTCCCAATAATCATTTAAAAGTTAAAAACTCAAAAACACAAGATTAAAAAGATTAAAAGACCAGGGGGGAGAGGGAGCGCAAACAAGCCAGCGAGCTGGGGTCATGGTACCGCCAGGACCCCATACCTGTCCCGCCAGCCATGTTTTTAAGTTCTTCCTAAAAGACAGCAAATCCATCTGAAGACATAGCTCAGTTGGTAGGAGGTTCAATAGGGCTGGAGCAGACACAGAGAAGGCCCTCCTTCTAGTGCCAGAGAGATGTGCCTCTTTGGCCAATGGAACAACTAGAGAGCCTCTCCGGTCCGCTTTGGTGGGACGGACAGATGTTCTTGGGGTGATGCGGTCTCTTAAGTATCCTGGATGAATGCTTCCTGTGTGTTTATGCATAACACCTGGTTATATTCTCAGGAATGAACTTATGTCTGAAGAGGCACAGAATTATAATACAGTAAAACCCTGTTTTACGGAAAAAGTCAGTTCTGTAACTTTTTCCGCAAAATGTTTTTTTCTGTAAAATAAAGCACAATTTTCCATAGGGATGCGTTGAAAAATAACAAAACGGTCCTGACTGGACCAATAATAATAATAATAATAAAATCCCCCAAGATGGCGGACATGACCCTCTCTCACACCCTGATCATATCACCAGCTGGTGAGCTGCAGGGGTGGAGAAGAGGGGGTGTTATTAGAGCATTATTAGACACCGACTTAAACATCTTTTCCAGGAAAGGAATGTTAATAAACAGCCTATAATTGATTTTTATATTTAGGGTTGCAATTAGACTTCTTAAGACCTTATTCCTTTAGGTCACCCTTGCTCAAAAGCCAGTCATATACAGCTCTAGGGTTTGGTGTTCATCTCCTTTTATAGTCAAAGAGCCTGCGCTGTATGCGTCTGTAGATGTTCCGTAGACATGTGGCAGGCATGTCTAGCTACTAGAGTGCCACAGAATGCTGTTTACCTTCCTACTGAAGTGGTACCTATTTATCTACTTGCAATTCCTTGCTTTCAAACTGCTAGGTAGGCAGGAGCTGGACCAGAGATGGGAGCTCATTCCGAATTGCTGATCTGCCGACCTTTCAGTCATCCAGTTCAGCATCTTAACCACGAAGCCACTGCAGCCCCGTTGTCTCCTTACAGCTTTTTAAAAAGAAGATGGTGATGTTTCCTCTCTCAAAGAACAATTTGCAGTATACTGGACCCACCTTAATATTTCCCCCCGTTGGAGGTAGCAAAGCATGTCTGATATTTATTTCTTTGTTACAGAGGTAGAAAGCAACATTCACTCATTTTTAATCAGCCGTTAATGAGTCCTTGCTGTGATTTTCAAGTACAGTATGCGCCATGTACATGTGAGCATGTGCTCCCAAGAATTTTAGCAGCAGTTTATTAATTGCTAGCTAAAAGCAAGTGATTGTTACTTCTTTTGCTTTCTGCCTCTGTAACTAAGCAACAGGATTGTAGCCCATAAGTCATAGACCTTACAGTAGGATCAAGATAGCCTACTTTGGAACTTGACAAGAATTGCTGATTGGTGCTTATTCCTTCTGCCCCTGAACAGTTTTAATTGATTAGCTCCATTATTTGTTACTCTTATTGGTGAATTGCAATTTTGTATTATGGCTGCTTTATTATTATTTTATTTCTAGCTTTTGTACATTTTAACTGTCTGAAAACTCTTGGTTACTTGGTTGATCTGTGTTTCACACGTCACATTCACATGGCAGATTGAAGCATGGTTGTCCACTGTTTCCAATCCCATGGCACTCTCATCCTGAGCCTCGGGAACGTTGCCCTGAACTGCTCTTCCCATCTGGTTGCTGGCTGTCTTAGTGGTCGCTTTCTGTCAAGTGGTATTCAGTGACTGGAATACTGTTCTTACTGTAATAAGTCACAGTGCCTTAACCACTAAACCATCTGTTTCTGTCCCGGCCCATTGACTGAGGGGGTTTAGGTGAGTCAGATCCTACATATGTTCCATTAATTTAAATATACTTATCTGGTTATGACTTACTACTCTAAGCAACTGGCTTTCACCACTGTGTCATCTAGAGAAAATAAATACTGTCTTATTTTTTTCCCAGATTTAAATGCAATAATATTGTTATTTTATTTACTCTTAGGAGAATCACTTCCACCAATTAAACCAAATGCTGGTGAAGAATCTGTAGCAAACTTGGACAAACTACGTTTTGCCAATGGAAGTATCAGAACATCAGAACTGAGGCTTAATATGCAAAAGGTTGGAAAACTTTAAAATTTACAGCATGTAGAGCAGTGTTTCCCAATTTTTAGTTTTTGGACTTATATTCCCTGAAGCCTAAGTCAATTCCCAAAGCACTGATCAGCCAGTGATCTGACTTAGGCTTCTGGGAAATGAAGTCTGAGAACTAAAGGTTGGGAAATACTGAATTGGAGAGACATTTCAGATACAGTCATACCTCGCATAACGAATTTAATTCATTCTGCAAGGCTGCTCACTATGCGAATTTTTTGCTATGCGAGTCGGACTCGCATAATGAATTTTCCGCTATGCGAGTCGGACTTTCCCTATGGAAAAACTCGCGTAACAAACATTTCAAGGGAGAAAACTTGCATAGCGAAAAATTTTCACTATGTGAGTTTTCCCCATAGAAACGCTCCAAACAACCAGCGAAACAACCAGCCCCCACAGATGGCCTTAGCACTCATATGTGAGCAAGGAGCTATAAGATAACTGGGAAGAACCACATGACTGTACCGCCTGGCCAAGAACAACCATGGCCTGTGTGGAAAGCTTTAAACAGACTGCATGCAGGGGTAGGAAGATCAAGGGCTAATCTGAAAAAGTGGGGTTTCCCTTTAGATGACAGCCTGTGTGAATGTAGAGAAGTACAAACTATCTCCCATATGATTCAATGCACACAATGTCCCTCAATGAATAGCGAAAGATAGCAGGATGGGGGGGGTGTGTCTTTTAAATACTATGTGACCATTTTAGGGGGGGGAGTTGACCAAAAGTCACAGAAAGTCATGAGGGAGGGGGTTTGGGGTGAAGTCATGTAACTCCAAAATTTTAACCCCCCCTCCAGGTGGGAGTCGGGGGGGGCAGGCGTCCTCAGGCTGTGGGTTGGCCATGCTTCTGCCGTTTCTCTTCAAATCAGGGAAAACGGAGAAACCTCGTGGGGGGGGAGTTTGGGGGTGTCGGTCAAAGGTCATGGAAAGTCACGGGGTGTGTGTCAAAAAGTGATCTATTTTAGGTCACGTGGTATTTGAACAGCCCCTAACCTGGCCAGACAAGCATAGTTTTTGCTGGTGGTCCCTATTCTGTTTATGCAATTTTCTGCTCAAATTATTTCTTGTTTTAAATTTTTGTCCAGTAACTTTTAAGTGTTTTTAAAATGTGAGCGATCGGTCAAGAATTATTCTGAGATATTTTGGGTGGCAGCTATATTTTATCTTTTTTTTCCACAAAAGGATGCATTTAGCTCTTCATTTGATTACTTAAATTGAAGGTGCATACTTTGATTCTATTCAAGTTTGGTCGCAGCCTCCACTTCCCATAATACTGTATTGGCTTAATATTCTCAAATCTTTTGTGATTTAGTGACTGATGACATGTGATCATTGGCATTACACAGTCATGGGCACACTATGCAGCCAATATAGATTCTGGAAACTGATAATTCCACTTATGAAAGCTGACTTGAAATTTGACCAGATATTTTTTTTGCAGAGCAGAAATGATCATTCGCAATGGATTTTACTTTGAACATGATTATGGACTGGTCGAAACTGATGTGGCCATGTTTTCACTCTACTAATTATAAATGTTTTGTCATTAGTAGGAGAATTATTTTACATTTTTGCAATTAGATTCTTGGAATGTTCAATAAATGTTCTGGTTTTCCATCTTGATGCATTTCTAGACAATGCAAAGCCACGCTGCAGTGTTCCGTACAGGCTCTGTCCTACAGGAAGGTTGTGAGAAAATTTCCGACCTATATAACAATTTGGATGACTTGAAGACATTTGATAGAGGTAATCTGGCTACAGAATATTACACTAATTGGCATTGTTATCAGTGTTTTCTTGAAAGTCTGAAGACTTTGAGATAGATGTTTTTGTGGCCCCTACCAGGTATGCTAGATAGACTTTTGTCATCAACTTGTTCCAAAAATAAATAACAACAAGATAGCAGATTTACAAAGAAATATATTAAGGGTAACAACTAGGATAGTATAGCAGATTTCTAAGTATCCATTTGGCAAAGAGGATGGTGAACATCATAGGTAACTTCCCAAAAGAGCAGCATGTGTTTTATTTATTTATTTATTTAAGTAAACTTTTATGCCGCCCTCCTCAAAAAGACCCAACTCTCAACACCTAAAACATAATAAAAATATAATATAAAATCAAGTTTAAATGATTAAAAAAATTAAAAAAGCTAAACAAGACAAACAGAGAGAGGGGGATCAAATGAGCCAACAGACTGGGACAACTGTCTGGCCCATACCCCACACATGCTCTGCCAGCCAGGTCTTGACTCTCTTCCTAAAGGGCAGCAGCTCCGTATGGAGACGCAGCTCACTTGGCAAGAGGTTCCATAGGGCCGGAGCAGACACAGAGAAGGCCCTCCTCCTTGTGATGGTACAACCAGAGTTCCTCTCCGGTCTGCTCTGGTGGGACCCCCAGATTACACACCAGGTCTGTTTGGGGCAACAAGTCCTAGCATAGAACAGAACTGGCCACAAATTAGATGTCTGTTAATTGTTTCTTTGAAAGCTGTATGGAGCCAATGCTGAATGAAGTCTGAAAAGCCTAAAGGGGCTGTAAACCTTCCATCAGTGAGGAAGCGGTTACTCCGAAGAGTGGCTAGAAAAAGAGGGGAGGGAAACAGTCTGGCCAGGAGTGGAACTGTGTCTGTGTGAATCTCATGGAGGGATCAATCATTGCAAAGGTTAATACGGGCATTCTTGTAGAGTAGGAAGGAAGGGCAGGAAAACCATCTCCAAAAAGAGAGAAAGCTGTCTCTTTCCCTTGTGAAGATAGTCGAAAACATTAAAAAAATTCAGAAACTGGAACTGGTTATGAGATACAAACTGTATGCAAGAGAGCTTTTGTTGCCATGACTTGAGGCATTTTCGTGCCAGAAACCTGCACTGTTAAATTGATTAAATGCATGTTTTCTCAGAAGTGGCCCAACTGTAATTAGATGTGCAAGTTCCCAGGTGAATGTTGAGAACTCTTAATTTTAGTCTATTATACAATGTTGCCAGTTGTCTACTTTTCCCAAGCTGCTTTATTGAGAGCAAGCATGATTTGAATTAGCTAAATCCCTTATTTAGATCTTTTAATGTTCTTTTTGTAAACCTTTTTTTGTACTTTAGGTGTTGTATGGAATACTGACCTGGTGGAGACTTTGGAATTACAGAATCTGATGCTTTGTGCTTTACAAACTATTTACAGCGCAGAAGGACGAAAAGAGTCACGCGGTGCTCACGCCAGAGAGGATTATAAGGTGAGCATATGTTATGATGATGCTATCCTCTCTAAGTGCTACCATAAATGTTTTAGTTCAAGGGAGAGTGTCTTTGTGGTATTGGTGGCAATTTATTTTTTTTTCTATTCAGCTCCTGTTCTCAGAATTCATCTCTGTAGCAGTAGCTTTCCCAAGTTTACACTGGGAAATCCTTACTTCAGGAGAAACGTTATAAAAAGTAGACTTTAATGAAATATATAGATTATAAAAATAGCCTTGCATTTTAAAGATACAGGACTGTGCTTACACATATTTTTTTTGCCACATCTGATCACTGAAATCATGAAGGGAACTCACAAAGACTGCAGGTCTTCTTCATGATCAGTACCTTTGGTTTTTTCCTTTCTTTGAAAGTAAGTAATTAATTAAAGAACTAACATATGGTGATTCCTGCTTACATTTTGGTAGGTGTCTCTCAGTGTCTTTCACCCACAGATCTTTTTATTTTGCCAGAAAGAATAAAGTATACCCCCAAGGGACTTTCTATCAGCCCACCAGGATTTAGGAAGAAGTAAACTTGAGAACAGCAATGTTCTTATTTGAAAGATAATTCCATCTGTGTTACTTCCTGGGAGTGGAAGCAAGGATGTCCTGTTCTTGGGGTTTGAACTGGAAGTGTTAAATATGAAAGTCAGCATATGCTGTAACTATGCATGGCATTTTGCACATTACTCTTAGAATCTTTATATAAGTGTTTGGTTTCAGAAAACACAAGACAAATGGAAGTTCAGAAAGGAGGGCTAATTTAAAAATATTTAAGTAACCATATGTTTAGAGACATGCTCTCAGATAGAACCACTGACCAGATGGCCGCTATTGCCAGATTTGCCTGGAGGGCTACTGGGGTACGTAGCATTAGAGAGAATCAGCTACAATGGGGACAGGCTAAAAACCAACAATAACAATTTTTATTTTGCACTAGTAATTCTGTTTTACATCCTACTCATGTAATTATATCACCATGTGCACTTATATAGAGACTTTTTTATCCTTATTTTATCTGTAACTATAACTTTTAAACTGTTTTATGTGCTGTTTTATTCTTTTTAAACCCGATACCTGTCCCAATTGTAGCATAAATTTAAAAACTGATTTTATTCTCTTTTGTTTTAATTCAAATGAATGTGTTTGTGGGAGTGCATTTTGACAGAATTTCATGCACTTAAACCCTTTTTACTGCACTGGTTATTGACCACAATAAAGTTTGATTGATTGATTGATTGATTGAAGAACATTTTGAGAAACATAGATCAGTTTCGTTGTTAGGAAGGGTATGTTTTTGTTAAAAGCAGAATTAAACATGCCTACCAAGTCACCATCATTTAAGTATTTTGTATGAAAGTAGTTTCCCTGCAAAACACAGCTACTTTGAGCCCCCATGCAGATGCCTCTAACTGCATCTTTGCCTCTTTTGAGATCTCTTCCAAATTGAGATCTCTTCAAATAGGGGGTGGGGTGGGGGTGGATTTGTGTATTCATTTTTTAAAAGTCTACATTTCTGACAGTACAACATATTTTAAATTCAATCTGTCAAGACATATTTTTGAGGGACTTCTAAATTTGTTTTAGAAACATTGGAAACGGGGTCTCAACAGTGATGGGCAGCAAAAAAATTTCGCTACCACACTGTGGGCGAAGCCTGCATTGTGGGTGGAGCCTGTGTTGTGGGCGTAGCCTGCATCATCGGCGGAGCCTGCATTGTGGGTGATCTAGTCATGCCTGCCATATAGCCACATATACATCTGTAAACAGGCAGCACTGGCTCTTTGGCTGTAAATGGAGATGAGCATTGCACCCTAGAGTCGGATATGACTGGCTTTTGAGCAAGGGAGACCTTGAACCACTTGCAGGGACAAAACCTGATGGGGCAGGGCAGAGGGTGGGTGGGCGTGATCATCCAGTTTCGCTCCCCCCTCTGCCCAGAGGCCACCCAAATTTGCAAACCCCCCTCCCGGGGTGGTGGTTTGGGAACCTGTTGCTGCCCACTACTGGTTTTCAACCTATGGCCCGTGGGCTGGACCCGGCCCGTGCCACCACCCCTGACTTAGAAAGGTTAGGAACCCCTGGCTTAGAGACTTAAAGCTTCTGCTATTATCTCACACTTTTATTGTATTGTTTAGGTAAGAATAGATGAGTATGATTATTCTAAACCACTACAAGGACAACAGAGGAAACCATTTGATCAGCATTGGAGAAAGCATACCCTGTCTTACGTAGACATCAAGACTGGGAAGGTATGTAAGCCAACACTCTGTCCTTGATTTCTGAACTCATTAATTTTATGTGTGCCGCATGCTACTCTTAGATGTCTGAGAAAACCCTAAGAAACTTCATTTGTAGTTCAGCAATACCAGGAAGGTCTTCAGTTTTTCACTTTGATCTAGACCAGGGGTTCCCATCATTTTTTTTTGGCCATGTCCTATTTAAGCATCTCTAAAATCATGATGCCCCCCTACCCCTGTGAGATATAATTCTCATTATTCAAAAAGTGAACTCCTAGTCATGTGGAGGAAACCTAAAAGGCCATTCACTATTAATAACTCATTCTCAAATTGCCCCTCTTAAAAATCAGATTGCCCCTCCCCCCCATGGTGCATGTGTTCCACATTGGGAACCATGGATCTAGAGTATATTAGCCTCCCACCCTGAGGATCGCTGCATGAAAAAAGCCTCATTGAAGATTGTGGTATTTCTGAGCCACAGTTGGGCGTAACTTGTTAATGGCAGCCATGTGTTGCTGGCTAATCTTTCTCACACTAGGTCAGGCAAAAGGAATTGCAGAATGAACTTGCCAAAAGGTTTTTTCATTTTGGCAATTTCACGTCTGGCCTAGACACGGAAGAAGAAAACCACGAGGATTAAAGAATTTCCCATATTTCTTCATACCAAGAACTTTTGTGCTTTGAATGTGTGCACAAATTGAACATAAGTAAGTTATTCCCCATACACACACTCACAGCCTCTGCTTTTTCTTTAGATGTGAGAGGGAGTGTCCCTGCACAGCAATACCGCCCTAGCCGCACCAACTGTTGTTTCGGTACGTGTAGCAGCTGTTTTGAGCCCCCAAACACAAGAAAGGCAAAACAGTCTTGCATTGAAGTGAAAAAACAAAACAGAACTTTAGTTGCTATATTAATGAATGCTGGCTTCTATGTACAGTGCAGGAAATAATAACATGAATGGAGAAATAATAATACCAAGCTTATCTTCAGCGTAGGAGTGCAAAGATATATACAAGGTCACAGCCTTACTTCAGCATTCTGTTGTCTTCAAACGGAGGCAGCAAGTAAAGCAAACAATTCCCAAACTGGAAGCAGCCAAATGTTCTTTGTCCACGATGTGGTAGGCTTGCAAATATACAGCCAAAAGTCCAAGGCTTCTGACCAATGGTCACAGCAAGCAGGATAAATCCAAACAGTAGCAGAGCAGCACGAAAAAGCAAGCAGCAGAGAGAGAGAAGCCACAAGGTTGCTCACTCTTATTCCTCCACAACAGCTGATTATGCAACTACTCCCAGTGGCCTTAAAGGATCATACCATTACTTTGTCAAGTTGCAATCTAGAATTCTAAGCACAGACCCATGGTCCATTTCAGATAAGTAAATGTATTTGAATATATTAAATATATTTGAAAAAAAAGTTAGTGAGGTGAATGAGTGCAAGTGTGCAAAAATATTAGTGTCATCAGTTTTTCAACAGGACTTCTCTCTCTTGTTAAAGGTTACACTGGACTATAGACCTGTAATTGACAAAACTCTGAATGAAGAAGACTGTGCAACGGTTCCACCTGCTATTCGTTCCTATTAGTGCTCTTTGTTCAACCTGCTGCATCGCTCGGAAGGTTTTTGGCACAGATATTGCTTCCCTAGTTTCATCAGACAGCTGTTGATCCATAGTAGTGGCTGAAGAGAACACAGTGACATGCAACAGACTTCAAGGGTCTTTCTAGTCTAGCCTGTTCCACGGCATGCAATAAAACATGGCAGCACATGCTAAACTTCAAGATGTCCGCACAAATCTATTTTTAGCTTTCTTTGGCTATCTGGAGTCCTGCCTAGAATGTATATTACCTTTTTGACAATGCAGATTTGTATTTGTTGTCTCAGAGAGAAATATTAAGAAAGTAAAGCTTTAAAAAATTTAAAATCCATAGTTTCAGTCACTTGTGTCAGTGCTATAAGACTAGTAACCATTAGGTTTCAGGCATATCAGAAAACAAAAACACTGCAGCACTTTAAAGATTAACTACTATATTTTTACTGTAGCTTTCATGGATCAAGTCCACTTCCTCAGACAAGGAATAAAAATTCTAGGGTTTCAGTTTGAAAGTGTTACAAGTCTCCTAAATGAGTTCTGATTTATTTTTTAATTTCATGGATATCTGTATTGGGCACTTTATATTAGTCCTCTCCATCATTGTGCCTCCAGAAGTTTCAGACTGGACCCTCAACATCCTGAGACAGGACAGTCAGTAGTTCAGGCTGATAGTAGTTGTGCAGCTGAAAGGCACCAGATTGGGGGAGGCGATAGTAGTTGTGCAGCTGAAAGGCACCAGATTGGGGGAGGCTACTTTAAACTATACTTATGTACTGTATATTTGTAAAAAGCTAAGTAAACATGTATTGCATTATCACTGAAACAATTGTATGAATTTTCTTTTTACCATTTGTCTGTTTGGAGTTAAAGCTTGTGAAACCAACACTTAACATGCTTTTTTTTTTTTTTTTTTTTTAAAAAGCTGAATGTTTGATAAATTACTCCTTCTAAACATTATCATCTTAAATTGAGATTAAGGTAACCCTGACTTCATCAGTTCTTGAGTTGCAGAGTTTACAGTAAAGGGATTATAGGCCACTTCCTATATTTAGTGTGTGAATTTGGGGACATGATGGGAATTACACATGGAAAATACCTCAAATCACATAGAAGGCTCATGCCTTTATGCGTTCACATTTTAAGGCCTCTTATTGCTTTAAGATCCTGTTGCTGATTAATGCTGTATGAGTATGGCCGAGCTTGGGTTGGAAACTTTGTGATTCAATAACGATGGAGATTCACATTTCTCTAAAGTGGGGTGGACAACTACAGTGGATGCTAGAGCTAATTCTCTGCTCCTGGAATTTCCCAGGGGTCCACAGACTGTCGGATCTGCAGCAGCTGAAAGTTAACCTGGCTGGAAATCCACTTGTTTTTAAGAAGGGGGAATTTTGGGATGTAAAATAGTTTGGAGTGGTCTGTAACCAATTGAAAAGGTGATTTGTCAGTCTTGTCGGTGTATAAATAGTGGTACAGTGGTTAAACTGCTGTCTTGCAACCAAACGTTTGTGAGTTTGATCCTGACCAAGCCTCAAGGTTGACTCAGTCTTCCATCCTTCTGAGGTCGGTAAAATGAGTACCCAGCATGTTGGGGAAAAAATACTAATTAACTTGTGAACTGTCCAGAGAGTCCACTAAGCGCTATGGGGCAGTATGGAACAGAGATATTGTGTTTAAATATATCAGAAAACCAAATAAAATAAACAAAATTAAAAACACGGTAGCACTTTAAAGACTAACTGCTATATTTTTATTGTTAGCTTTCGTGGATCAAGTCCACTTCTTCAGACAAGGAGTGAAACTTACAGGCATGGTTTTTATACACCAAATTCAGGGGTCAAAGGGAGCATGGTGTGTTCAAGCAAAATGACAGACAACCAAGCACAACATTTGCTTTCATGGGAGAAAAAACCACCACCACCATTAAATATTTGAAAATCTCTCCAGTAGAAACGCATGTATCATTTTCTCAGGTTTTGTCCTCATGCTTTCAAACGCAGATGGTTTAAATTACATGTGCAATAACACACTCGAGTAAAGCTTCAATCTTCTGCACAATTACGTAAGAGGGGATAATTTCATGATTATCTTTCACTCTCTATGTGCCGCTTCCCTTATCAATGCAGGAGCTGAGGGTACCTGAGGGAACATGTACCAACTCAAGTGAAAGAAAGTGACAGTGGATCACTCTTGGCTTCAAGACCAGCACCTGTGATTCTGTTGCTGAAATATAAAGTTCTAAATTGGCAATTTATCTCCTGCCAGTGGGATGGATAGTGAGAGACTCCAGCGGTTAAAGTGCAAAACATATGGTGAGATAAAAGTGAAATGATATGTCTATTTTAGATTCTTTTAAAATATTTGATCCAAATTTCTTATTGATGCTTTTATGATATCTTAATCTGCTCTGAGTTGCCCTGGTAAGGAGGGCAGTATACAAATTTGAGTAAATAAATAAACAAAATTGTTGTTGCTTTCTCATATACATTAAGTCGTACTTTGAGATTTTCAAGCAAAGCCTTCTTGGCCATTCCACAAACAATATAACGTTGCCACGAGATAGCTCTAAAATAAGCCTTGTCAGCGGTAATGCTCAGACTTTAGAATATCTTCCAACATGTCACGAAAGAAGCAGATACTGTAGTGGACAAATTGGCAAGATACGGTTTTAGGTGGGCGTGTTTTACTTCTGCTTCCAGGAATAATGAGAGCTTTGCGGGCCAGATGAATTGGTGTTGGGACCAGATCCAGGCCCTGGGTCATAGTTTGGGCACCCCTGCACTACAGCAATGGATCAGACCGTATAGCCAGCAACTCAATGCCGAGTGTTGGGCAGTGGTAAATAACTAGACTCCCTGAAGGGGCCACTGAGGAAACGCCACTAGAAACCATCATATTGGGCCCAAAGCCAAAATGAGCAGAGGAGGAAATCTGAGTCCCAACAGCCACGGAGGCGGAAGAGGCCAGGTCAGATGGACTGGCTGTGAAGGCGCACTTTGATAATATCCTCAAGGCTGTGGTAGTCCATTGTAGTTCTTGGAGAGACAAGGTTGATTCTTCCATAACAATTCAGATACGGTAATTTAACACAAATCACCATCGCAACCCTAAAGCTAAAGGTTTCCCCTGCTCGAAAGCCAGTCATATCCTACTCTAGGATTCAGTGCTCCTCTCTGTTTCAAAACTGAAGAGCCCGCGCTGTCTGCGTCTGCAGACGTTCCCATGGCCATGTGGCAGGCATGACTAGACGCTGGAGCGCACAGAACGCTGTTTAACTTCCAGTGGTGGGATGTCAAAATTTTTACTACCCCACCGTGATGTCATCACAGTGTGGGCGGAGCTAACATCATGATGCCATGACATTGTGGGCGGAGCCAAAGAAAAATAAAATAAAAAATAAAATAATGATAATAAAATAAAAATAAGCGCACACACACACACGCCTCAAAACAACACAAGGACATCAAGGAGGACAGCAAGGAGGCCATGCCTACGCGCCAAGCACTGTAGGCATGCATGCACACTAAGTGCTTGGCGCACATGCGCAGTGGGGGAAGCAGTGAAAAGGTAAGCCCCGAAGGTGGTTCCCCCCCCCAAAAGCTGCTACCAGTTCTCCGGGTTCTGGAGAGACTGTTACATCCCATCACTGTGTGGTCCCTATTGATCTACTTGCAATGTCTTGCTTTCGAACTGCTAGGTTGGCAGGAGCCGGGCGCTCATTCCGTCCTGCAGTACTCGGGAATCGAACTGCAGACCTACCGTTTTCCAGTCAGCGTCCTGAGCCACTTGAGCCACTGCAGCACCATCCCTACTTCCCCCTTCCAATCACGTAAGTCCTGCCGGCATTCCCCGTGACTCCCTCCCAGGTAAAAGGTCCGCCCTCTCCGGCTCTAACTGCCAGCCGATGATTGGCGGCGGGGCGGGGCACCCGAGGCGCATGCGCGGACGCCGAACTCCTGATCTGAGGAGGGTTTTTCCCGTGGAAACTTCCGGGAGGCCCCTTTTGTTGTCGTCTTTCTTTTCCTCCTTTGGTGGCTTCCCCGTTAGGCAGTGGCCGAGGATGAACCGCTTGTTTGGGAAGTCGAAGCCTAAGGCGCCGCCTCCGAACTTGACGGACTGTATTGGCACGGTGGGTCCCTTCAGGAAAAAAAGGGGGGAGTCGGAAAATTGGGGGGGGGGGTCAGAGGAAGACCCTGGCGAAGGGTGGCCATGGGTGCTCCCGCTGTCAAGGAAACCGCCCTTCTGGCCCTTCTGGAGGAGGCCAGAAAGTAGCCCGTTGCCTTTCTCGGGGCCTGTGGTTTGCCCGTGGGATTCCCACAGGCTGCGTGGGGCTGGTGGGATGGATAACCAGCCGGGCTTTCAAAGCCAGGATCCGACCATAGTTCCCAGTGCAGCCGTACCTGATGTTATGCCAAACCCAGCTTGCTTTACTCTAGACCAGGGGTGCCAAAAACAACTGCCCGGGGGCCAGGTGCGGCCCCTGACACCAATTCTTCTGGCCCACGAAGCCCTCGTTGCTCCCGGAAACGGAAGTAAAATGTACCCGTATGGGCGTGTTTTACTTCTGCTTCCTGGAGCGATGAGGGCTTCACGGGCGGGATGAATTGGCGTCGGGGGCCGGATCCATACCCCAGGCCATAGTGACCAGCTCCCTGAACTGCATGACCACAAAAAGTTTGTGCCAAAAGGGATGTGCTCTAGACCAGGGTTTCCCAACCTTTTTTTGGCCATACCCCACCTAATCATCTCTACAATCCTTATCCCCCCCACCCCCCGTGTGACATATAGTTTTTATTACAGTGGAACACCAACATCCAAATGGTTCGACTTACAAAAAAATTGACATACAAATATAAATCCTGGCTTTAAAAAATTCAATGTACAAATTTTAAATAAGAAAAATTCAACATACAAAAAAGTATATGTGTTTTCGACATACAGTTTTTTTTCAACATACAGTACAGTACAAATAACCATGTGGAACAGGAGAAAATTGAATGTAGAGGTTTAACTGTATTCAAAAGGTGAACTATTCATGTGGAGAAAACCTAATATGCCATTAACTGCATATTAACTCATTCTCTAATTGCTCCGCTTAAAAATCAGTTTGCCCCTCTGTGGGGGATGTGCTTCACCTTGGGAACCATGGCTCTAGAGCAGTGGTCAGCAAACTTGGCTCTCCAGATGTTCTTGGACTTCATTTTCCAGAAGCCCTGATCAGCAGGAGTGCTGACTTGGGCTTCTGGGAATTGAAGTCCAAGAACACCTTGAGAGCCAAGTTTGCAGACCCCTGCTCTAGAGTAAGTGTATGTAGAATGGTAGTCTGAAAGTGACAGGCATGGACAACAAGGAAAAGGTAAGAAGTGTAGCAAATCATTTGATTGATTGATTGCATTTTTATACTGCCCGTCTGGGATATTTCCCACTCTGAGTGGTGCACATACAAATAACAAAATAACACAATAAAGCAAAGAATAAAATAAAACAACATAATAAGTATATAAAAAATAGAATATAATTATTTAATATCAAGGATGCTTTCAAATGAGTATTTGAACATTGTCTTATCCTTGCCCATTTATACCTCTTCTTCTACTTCCCTCCTCAAATTCATGGTAGATCTCTTCTTATTGTATGTCACCCTTTCTCAGTATCTTATTGGTTAGATCAATATTGCTACTTTTTGTGAAAATTTTGGGAAAGAAGAAGATGCAACAAGCCATCATTTAGCTGGATCCATGGGCCCATGACTGTGTTGTATTTTCATGGCAAGCTAGTTTGTAAATGAGGGACATTTCAAAAGTTAGTTATAATATGATGTAGGATTTTACAGGTTATAAAATAAAGCACTGTATGCTGTAAAGTCCAAAAGTGTACCCATGTACAAAAATCAATACATGTGGACTATTCCTATCCAAATGTATGTTATAAATGCAGATCTGTGGACTAGTTTGTACAACTAATTTTCTCTGAGATGTTGGTAATATTTTCCCAGTCTCTTCTCCATTGTGGCTTGTTGTCAGATTATTTTACCTTAATGACTGTTTTTTCTTTTGTGCCACTAGATTCGTAACTGATGGCCAAGTCTTTCTCCTCATTTTTTGACTGATTTTGCTAATGTCTGCTGCTTTTACTTTTTGTGAATAGCTGTTCTTTTGAAAGGAAATCTGATAATAATTTGCTATAGATAGTTAGAGTACCAAGTGGAGGTATTGAGGTCCTTTGAGAATTGGTGTAATTACTTTGACTGGCATCAAAATTTAATGGTCTTTGCTATGAGTGACAAGATTCCCCCCCCCCCATTTTTTTCCTCTTGCTAAAGGTGGATGGCAGAGCTGAGTCCATTGACAAGAAAATTTCTAGGCTTGATGCAGAACTGGTGAAGTATAAAGATCAAATGAAGAAAATGAGGGAGGGACCAGCAAAGGTATAATGTGAGCTATTTATAGTGAGCTGACTTATGCTGTATCATATAACCTGTTTCTCATGTTTTGAGATGTTGGCTATTCTTCTCATAATTCTGATAGTATCTAAGAAAACATTAGAAAACCTTGTACAGTATACAGTCCTGATGCTGTGCCAGAGAATCTTGTAATTACGTATCGGAGGTTACTGCTGTATTGACTCTGCCTGTGAGAAAACTGACTGAAGAACACTGTCAAATGGTAGTCTGATGCAGTTTTCTCCAAAACAATTTAGAATCTGAAGTGGGTGTTTGAATATCTTGGATTCAAGTCATACTTCAGCCATTGGCTGGTCTTGAAGAAACATCCTCTATTTCTCATTTCTAAATGCCAATAGATCTTTCTTCAAAGATATGTTGTAATGGTAAATAAAAATTAAAAGCATACTGGCTACAATTCTTAAACTCTACTACTGTATATAATTTCTTATTAATAACCATGCATTTTGGATATCAGACAAAGAAACATTTGTATTTTAGCCGTATTAGTCCTAATTAAGAAAATATAGGAACTGTTGCGGTATAGGATTCAGATTACAGTACAGTAATACCTCGGATAATGCTAAAATCGCATAACGTTAAGTAATCTGGGGGGGGGGGGAGAATTGGATCGAATAACGTTAAGGTCCTATGGGATGTGTCGGATAACAACCGCTAAAGCCTGTGCGGTTACAATGTATCTCTATGGATCTTTAACGTTATCCGATGCATCCCATAGGATTTTAACATGCACCGGATAACACTAAAAATTAGATAACACCAAGACTTGTGGAATCAAGTTTTTGCGTTATCTGAGGTTTTACTGTATTTGAATTCAAAAGGGTGAGTTAGTTCAAACTTCCTCGCAGAGAAGAAGTTTGTTACACCATTTGTATTCTGATTTGTCACAGGATTATGAAGATAAAAGGGTGGTATATGTTTGTTTGACTTATTTATAGGCTGTCTTCCAATGGGGGGACTCAAGGCCGCTCACAATGTTTACTAAGCAAATTTTATAATACATTAAGTTATACTTTAAAAACAATGAAACTATAGGAATAATTACAATCATTAAAAATATTTAAAACTAAATCAGACATACTTAGCTAAAAAACAGCATCCGGAATCTCAGTTATGATTATTAAAAAGCTGCCCGAAGAGGTGGATCTTCAGTTATCAAATAGAAAGATTGACAGCTTCCTTCAGAACTGGAGATTCTATGTGACGATGGATGGAAAGAACAGCAGATGGAGGGTACAGAAGAATGGTCTGCCTCAAGGAAGTGTATTGTCTCCAACACTGTATAATATACAGTAAAAACCACTTTTACGGAAAAAGTCAATTCCGTAGCTTTTTCCGTAAGATGGTTTTCCCCTAAAATGAAACATGATATCCCAGAGAGATGCATTGAAAAAATAAAAAACAGTCCTGATCGGACCTGAATAAATAAATAAATAAATAAATAAATAAATATCTCCAAAAACGGCAGACACGACCCACTCCCATGCCCCGATCATCTCACCAGCTGGTGAGCAGCTGGGGTGGAGAACAGGGGGTGTTATTAGAGCATTTCACTTTATTATCCCGCACCTTGATCAAGGTGTGGAGGTGTGAGATAAAAAAAGGGGGAAAACAGCACAAAGGGAATGATGAATCAATCTCCCTACCTTTTCTATGCTGCTGCTACTGCTTCCTGTGTGGTTTGTCTGGCCATCAACGGAGTGGAAACCGCCACCAGCATCGCTGCCTCTGTCCCCGCTGCTTCTACTGGCAGTACCATTTGATGCCTAATTCAATCAAAACTCAAGTACAGTAATACCTCGGATAACGTTTACCTTAGATAACGCTAAAATCGCATAACGTTAAGTAATCTGGGGAGGAGAATTGGATCAAATAACGTTAAGGTCCTATGGGATGGATCGGATAACAACCACTAAAGCCTGTGTGGTTACAGTGTATCTCTATGGAGCTTTAACATTATCCGATCCATCCTATAAGATTTTAACATGCATCGGATAACACTAAAAATCGGATAACACCAAGACTTGTGGAACCAATTCTTAGCGTTATCCAAGGTATTACTGTATGTGCTTTCCACCTTTGAAACCAAGTGGCAAGGGTTAATTTGAATGTTACTACACTTGATCTTAGTCAAAAGGCTGAGAAGCCTTTGCTGTTCTTTGCTGTTCTTGGACTGTAATAAAGATTTGGTTTGGTTAAATTTGAATGTTACGTGGCAAGAGAATCAATTACAGCACTGTTCAGCACCAAAATACCTCGGTGTGACGCTTGACCAGACACTCTTTTAAGCAGCTCTGCCTGAATACCAAAGCCAAAGTTAGTACAAGGAACAACATCATCAGAAAACTCACAAACTATAAATGGGGAACTCAGCCATCCACACTGTGGACATCAATTTTGGCCCTGAGCGTCTCTGCAGCAGAGTATGCTGCTCCAGTATGAAACACATCCACATACGCAAAAGAAGTTGACATTGCTGTTAATGAAGCCAAGCAGACAATGACAGGATGCCTTAAAGCTACACTGGTTGAGAAGATATACTCTCTTGTTGATATTGCTCCACCTAAGGTCAGGAGAGAAGTAGCAGCAGATGCTGAGAGAACTAAGCAAGAGTATGACCCTTGGCACCCTTTGAATAGATATGAGTCTCAAGTCCGCCGGTTCAGATCCATGAAGAGCTTTATGGCAAGAACAAACATTCTTGAGGGTACATAAGAGCAAAAGCAAATTAGAAGATGGAGGAAGGAGCTCACTGGGCAGGAACATCATTAAAGGAGGGTATGGTTGGGGAACTCAACCTCCCCTATGTCACCTGGAGGACCCTGAATAGGCTGAGGGTTGGAACTCCTAAATGCAAGACCAACATGTTCAAGTGGGGACTGCTGGCAGACAACACAAAGTGTGAATGTGGAGAGACACAGAGTTCGCCCCATTTGCTGGTCTGCCGATTGCTGCCAGAGACATGGACCGATGAGTACTTGCATTTGGGCAACGACAAAGCGAAGAATGTGGCTTCATTTTGGCAGTTCAGGGTTTGATCAGGACATGAAAGAAGAACAGAAATATAGAAATCAGGGGGCCAACCTAATCTTCCAAGGGAGAGCATTCCACAATCAAGGAGCTACCACAAAGAGAGAGCCCTTTCTTGTGTCCCCATCAAGCATACCTGCAACAATAGCAAGGGAATTGAATACCTTGAACTATGTGAAGGAGGGGCGGGGGTAAGTGTCTCAGAAATGTTTAGATGTTCTTTAATATGGCTTATGTAAAATGATTCATGGCAATAATTATTAATTACATTCAGGTTGATTCCAACTAAAGCAGGCCTTACCATTCCCTCTTTCTGGGGTGCACATAATATTCTTGTTTCCAACAGAAAGTTGGTATTTAAGCTTAAAGTTAAACAACCATACCTTGAATAGAGTGCTTGGCAATCACACTTCATTCTTAGAGAAACCTTACTCTTTTTTCTTCCTAGAACATGGTAAAGCAGAAAGCCCTGAGGGTATTAAAACAGAAGCGAATGTAAGTTTCACTCTTTCTTCATTCTTACTATAAACACAGTACTAATTTGTAGACAATGAGGAGTCAATGTTGAATTGTAGATACTCCCGCAGAGATATCTTTGTTGTTGTTGTTGCTGTGTTGGCATGTTTACCATCCTATCATGACAGCAGAGACTTCTGTGTCAATGACATTATTTCATAGTCTTTTTGATGTTATATTTGTTTTTTGTTGGTTTGTTATTTGTGTTATTTTTAAATTTAGCTGTGATTATTTGGTTTCATTATTAGTTACATGTGACATTGATGAAATTATCAATATTCTTTTCTTGGTTCCCTAAATGAGTAATTGAACTGATTTAGAGAAATTCTGTTTTTAAAAGAAACATACTTATTCTGTTTATTCAGATTACTCTTTAGGTGCTTCATAAACTACAGCTTATTATATCAGAATTCAGCATGATTCCCATCAATTGAAGGTTTCAGGAAAAGGATGGTGGTCTGCATTAAGCCACATTTCCGTTATGTCCAGACTAGCAAGACCAGCGTCAGTTTTCCACCCTGGCACCATTTGTTGTGGCGATGTTGCATTTTTTGCAGGGGCTGCATTTGGCATGAAGCTATTAGCACCACGTAGTGAATAAAGAACTGCATAATAGCTGAGATCCTGTTGTAAAGCTACACATGCATGATATAAAACTCTGGAAGTTGTAAAAGAAATTGCAATAGGGTAGAAGTAATAATCACAAAGCATTTTCACAGGTGTGTCATGCAACAGTCCAGATGTTAGCTATGCAACCAATTATGTACCCACGATATGAAGTGTGCAGTTGTGAACCAAGCAATAAATTGCACAACTGTACCATAAACTATACAGCTGCATGAAAAGGTGCAATGGATTCCACAGTGCTGGTTCTGCCAAGTTCCAACACTTTAGAGCAGGGGTACCCAAACTAGGGCCCAGGGGCCAGATGCGGCCCCTGATACCAATTCATCTGGCCTGAAAACCCTCATTGCTCCTGGAAGTGGAAGTAAAACGCACCCAGATGAATTGTCATTGGGGGTTATATACGGCCCCCGGGCCTTAGTGACCGCCTTCTTGAACCACGTGATCGGCCCACAACCCGAAAAGTTTGGGCACCCCTGCTTTAGTGCTTCAAAAACTTCTGGAAATGGCTCTCTTTAGGGAAGCTTTTGAGGATTTGGTGTTAGATTAATTTATTTCTGAACCCTGATATTTTTTACCTACAGTTGTTTTTTAATGTGATGTTTGGTAATATTTCTCTTGGGCAAATTTCGTTATTACTTATTGCCTCCATGTGTATTTTTAAAATGTGGTTGTTATTCATGCTGTTATCATGTCCTGTTCACTGCTAGTGGCCAGTATACAAATGTAGGCACTAACTAACTGGTTAAGTAACTAAAGTGTAACTTGAATAGGATTTTAGCCATTTTTCAGGTTCTATTATAATATTATTGTCAAATAACATTGTGGCCTTCATAATCATGGAACATATCTGCTCTGGTATAAGTATGGCACATAAAGTGAGATGTAGCTCTAAAAGGATGAAATATCTCTGTTACAACCTGAAAACAACTTAACTTTGCCTTAGCAGTTGACTTGTAAATAAACTGGTAGATGTGACTTAAAATTCAAAGATCCTGTGAGACACATTTGTGACATGGTTGTCAGTTTTCCATACTTGTTCTAAACTTTGGGACAGGGTGTCAGATGCTCACTACTGGATCTGAGTCTTTGAAATGATGAGCAGACATTGCAGCAGTAGTTTGTAAGACACTGAGCTATGTGTTTTAAATATAGGTATGAAAATCAGCGCGATAATCTTGCCCAACAGTCGTTCAACATGGAACAAGCCAATTATACTATCCAGTCATTGAAAGATACAAAAACAACGGTAATTTTGCTTTTCATTTCAGTGTGGTTTTACCCATTTTCTATGTGTTAGAGTTAGTTTTAATGCCAAATGTGGCTTTTTTCGTAGGTTGATGCCATGAAACTGGGAGTAAAGGAAATGAAAAAGGCTTACAAGCAAGTTAAAATTGATCAGATTGAGGTGAGTGATAAGTGTATGTTAAAAAAAGTGATGTGCAGCTGAACCATAATTACAGTAATACCTTGGATAACGCTAAGACTTGGTTCCACAAGTCTTGGTGTTATCCGATTTTTAGTGTTATCCGATGCATGTTAAAATCCTATGGGATGGATCGGATAACATTAAAGCTCCATAGAGATACATTGTAACCGCACAGGCTTTAGCGGTTGTTATCCGATCCATCCCATAGGGCCTTAACGTTATTCGATCCAATTCTCCTTCCCAGATTACTTAACGTTATGCGATTTTAGCGTTATCCAAGGTAAACATTATCCGAGGTATTACTGTACTTGAAATTCCCACAGGTACGTTATAGTTTTACACTTTTGTAGACACAATGAGCACAGAGTGGGGTGGGTTGAGGAGGATGGTGGTGCCTGGAGGGCGATGGTCCATGGGGTCATGAAGAGTCGAAATCGACTGTGCGACTGAACAACAAAAACGTTTGCATAATTATACTTCTGTTCTGCATTCTTGCATTTTTGGAATGGCTATTACTTATGTTACTCCCAAGGAATAAATAATAGTATGTTGGCTATTATTAATTTCCTTTCATTTGTATACTGTCAAATTTAGTGACAAATACCACTCATAGTGGTCTACAAGAAACATGCATAAATAGCAACAGGAAAACAATGAACATAAAAGGAATACAATACAAATGTATGATTGAATCCTGAGGGACCATACATTGTAGGACCCAAGAGCCTAATACAGTTGTACCTCGCTTAAAGAACGTAATGCGTTCCACAGGATTGCTCTTTAAGCGAGTTTGCTCTTAAAGCGAAACACCATTGTAAATGACCAATTGTGGGGGGGATTGCGAACCCCAATTTATTTGTTAAGCGAGTTTTTGGTTGGTTTTATTTGTTAAGCGAAGCGAACATTCAGAGAAAATTCTGCTCTTTAAGCGAGTTACTCTTTAAGCGAGGCGCTCTTTATGCGAGGTTTGACTGTACTAGCTTTGAGACTCCTTTGAAGCTGTTTTAAAAGGGATGAAAACCAAAAAGAGAAGGAAAATGGTAGGCTGGATTCAGTCTTACTTAGAATAAACTGGTTTAAATCATGGTGATTTCAATCCAAGATTTGAATTTGTTCTAAACAAGGCTAATTATGAGTCCAGCCTTTGATTCAGATGCAGCAAGAGAAAAGTACACTTAATTAGTACTGGAATAAGAGGTCCATTTAAAAGTTAGTTACTATTATTCAGATTTGTATTTCTAATGAACTTCAGGATCTGCAAGACCAGTTGGAAGATATGATGGAAGATGCCAATGAAATTCAGGAAGCATTGAGTCGTAGTTATGGAACCCCAGAGATTGATGAAGATGACTTGGAGGCTGGTAAGTTGTCAGTACTTCCTAACTTTCTAGAAATACCCAGGATAGGGAGTTTATAGTCAACTCATCTTCCTTAACCAAGATTTGGCACTGTTTGTTAATGGAGGAAATCATAAGTTGGAAACAATATGTTGTCCACTATTATATGTGTTGTGTTTGCCCATATCTGCCACAGAACTCCCGTGCTTACTGGCAATGCTGCTTTCATACTGCTAATGGTGGCATGATAATGTCACTGAGGGATGTTGGGTCCTCCTTCCCACAGACATTACTGTTTCTTCCTATGGTGAACAATAGAGCAGAATTTGAATAAAATACAGTGATGAAAAATAAAAATTAAAAAAATTGAATATGCCGTGGGCTGTCCCAGACCAGACTGCTGGGGGCAGGGCCTGGAAGCCCCGGTGGCAGCCTTCTGCCCTTTGTGTGCTCTGCCAGGTCTGCCCGGCGGGCGGGATGGGGCATGGGCTTCAGACACGGCGGGTGGCTGGGCCCCTCCTCCGCATTGCTTAACTGCAGTGGGGCTCCGTCCTCCAGCTGTGTGCAGTGTGATGCCTCGCTGCCCGAGTCAGGTGGTGTGGCTAGCAGGTGGCTGGGCCCCTTCTTGTTTTTTGGGCTGCAGTAGGGGTCCTCCCCCTGCCTGTGCACAGTGTGAACTTTGTCATATTTTGTTGTGTTCTTGCGCCATCTGGTCCCGCCACCCCCACTTGCCAGCCTGTGGAAAGGTTGCTTGTCACGAAGCCAGTCCGTGGTGCAGGAAAGGTTTGGGACCCCCGTTCTAAGTGACAGACATTGCAACCCTAAGAATTTGTGCCTGAATTTTGTTTCCCTTTTTCTCATTGCAGCCCTAACATTCCTTTCCCTAAAATCAGTCTGTGACGATTGTTTTCTTTTTCTTTTTTAAGAAGAGAGATTGAAACAACTTGAGAATTATCTTTTTAGAAATGTCAATTTCAAAATGGTGGAATATTGATATTTAAAACAGTTGTGCCTTGTTTTGTGTGGTTTGTGCATCATCAGTCTTCCTGCTAGTGAGCATTAGACCTTTTCTGTACTAATAATTATTGTAGAGCTGGAAGCACTTGGAGATGAACTTCTGACCGATGAAGACAGCTCTTATCTGGATGAAGCTGCATCTGTTCCATCAGTTCCGGAGGGTGTACCAACTGAAACTAAAAACAAAGTGAGTCTGTTTTGTCTTGTCTTCCAAAGGACATATAGTGGTCAGAATATTTCTACATCAGAACCTTTACTAAAACCATGTTGCGAGAGATCAATGATTGTGGAATTAATTTCCTCACTTTAAAGAAAAGTATTTGAATTTCCACCATATATTTTCATTTTATTTTCCTTACAAGGCTAAGAAATGTAAGTAAAATTAATTTTCTTACTCAAATTTGTCTGATTAATTTTTTAGCAGGATAACAAATGATGTTAGTCTGTCAGCTTGATGTAATAACTGAAAAAGATGGCTTGTATGCAACCAGCAGCTAATAGAAACCAACTTTGAAAAACATGGTTTGAAAAACATGGTTTGCTCACAGTGATTTTGTTCAACGTCTGAATCAGTGAATTATAGTTATAGCCATCTTGTCACCTCAGCAGTTTGCTGATATGGTAGTTGAATTTAGTGTTTGTGATATAGTCTGATGCCTAGTATGCTGTCGTTGTTGTGAAAATTCAGTAAAATATACAATAAAGGTGAATAGGTGTAACTCATGAATACACCAGCTTTGGGCGGCTAGGATTAGGCACAAGCCCTTTCTGCTGGCTGATCTTAGATTTGCAGACAGAGCAGTCTGCTGATAGAACTACTCTATTGACATTACAAGTGAAAAAGAGGCAGAGAAGAGATTGGGTAGAAAGGCACCAGATTGCTTGGCATCTGAACCTTCGGTAGCTGAGGCAGACAGTCACAATACTGGCAGAAAATAGGCCAGCAATTTCCAAAATTTTCAGAATGGACAGTTTCAGTTCAGTCTGTTTCGGCAAGTAAGGACTGGGCGGGTTTTAAATTTGTGTGTGTCTTTAGAGAGCAAACAAAAATAGTTAGCATTTTCTTCCCTTGGTTATACCAAGCTGTTGTGATCTCAACATTATTGGATGGCTGTGAAACATGGACCCTCTATTGCCAAGACATCGAAAAGCTTGAGCGCTTTCACCAACAGAAGCTAAGGTCCATCTTGAACATCAAGTTGGGATGACTGCGTCACTAACATTGCATCTTCAAGAAGGCAAAATGTAAATAACATAGAAGCTTCCATCATAGGCTTAGATGGATAGGGCATGTCTGCCATATAGATGGTTCTAGACTTCCTTGTCAAATTTTTTATGGGGAACTTAGCTTTGGTACAAGACCTCGTGGAGCTCCTTTGACGTGTTATATGGACCAGCTGAAACAAATCATGAAGATGTCAGGTATAAACCCACAAACTTGGGAAGCAGCAGCCGTAGACTGCCCACTTTGGCCCCAAAGCATCTCTGCTGCTACCGATCACTTTGAGGGAGAACGCTACAGACATGAAGAGACTAAGCAACAAACACAAAAGCTTTGTCAAACTCAAGTATGCCCTCCACAGTGTACTGTGTGTGGTCGTATGTTTCATGGCAGGATCTGTTTATTGAGTCACCAAAGAAACACCCATCAACTGAGAAAGTGACTTTCAGGGAAAATATGTGCTTGGATATCAGTAGCAGACGATAACGACAATATGGGTAGAGCTTCAGAAATCTTCATTTTTTTCTTGCCAAGCCTTTCCAGAATTTCCACATTTGTAAATCAAATGTAATGCCCTGATTGAGTGATTTCTTTCAGGGAGTGGTCAAAATACTGTTGTTTAGTTATATCAGCAGGATAGAGATGGCGTTGTGTGCAGTAACAGACTACTGTTTTACAAATCTCAACTTTGATTTCCAATTAGATGCTAAGCTACCTGCTGACCTAATGTGTAATGAAGAACCCAAGGACTGAGTTCCTAATTTCCCTTCTGTTGGTGTTGCCTAAAAATAATAATTGTAACCAGTCAAGTCAATTCTGATACATGATGAGCCTTTTCATGGTTTTCTAGATAGAAAATACTCAGAAGTGTCCTAGGCAATCATTTCAGGAGGGGAAAATGTTAAATTTAAACTCTGTTTTCCCTCTTACAGGATGGTGTTCTGGTGGATGAATTTGGACTGCCACAGATCCCTGCAACATAACTCCACAAGTTCACAGGAAATGCTGTTTTTCACCTTATAAACTCCTAAACAAATGCTTTGAGGTGATGGATACTAGAGTGCTCCAGCATCGCTCAATATTACTATCTTATGAACGTGGAGTAAATGAGGACTGTGAACTCCTCTTCCCTGAAGATATTTTACTAGTTTTTGTAATAACAAGAAACTGGCACTACTTTTTGCTTTGGTAAAATCCTCTCAAAATTCAAAAAATCTTCATTACCATTGTTGATATATATGGAGAGTATTTGGGACTATTTATAGTTTCCTTTGATTTTATATTTCTCTGGGCAATAGAGAGGAGTTGTGATGGTTTATCTTAAAATAACTTTATTATGCTAGCTGTAATCATGAACATTTTCTAAGAATACTTGTGTGTTGACTTTGTTGCTAACATAGCTGCCATTGTCTGCAGGTGTAGCTACGTAACAAACGCATTCAAAAGACCTCACTCTCTATAATTCATTTTGACATGGATTTTATATATATGGTGGTTTGATCAGATTGTGTAGTATGACGGAAGTTTTATTGTCTTAAATACTGAAGAAGATCAACGTATGACTTTTAAATATATACAGTACTGGTTTCTGGCTGTACTGCTAATAGCAAACCACAATTCCTTCTATTTTCTCATGCAAACTATTACTCTTTAATGATTTGGACATCCTTAAATGCCAGGAAGCTGCTAAGCATTTGCCCCTCCGTGCCTGTTGTTTACAGAATGTAAAGACTTGGTCAGCACTTAATTTTGTGGAAAACCTTATAAGGAAGGAAGTTGACAGTGTTAAGACAAGCTCCTCATCCCAAGATATTTCTAATTATTCCTGCTGTAAGAGACGCTACTTCCTCTGCCTTGGTAATTTGACAGCTGGGGCATGAATAGTGGGTACTTTTCAGAGGGCTGAGTTTGATCGGGAGTGCCAGCTAAATAAATTGGGTGGTCAGCAGTCAATGATACACTAAAAATAAAACATGCAGTCTTTTCATTGACATGCTTGAATCCAAGTACGTTTGGAAATGTTAAATTGGAATTAGTAAGACAATAAACAATTGAAGTGTAAGAAGCATAGAACAAATAATAGTGATTTCTTATTTCACTTCATGATTTATTATTTCGAAGGTGTACCATAGTTGTTTTGTAAGATAGGATGACTTTTATGTGTATTATAATGATTTTCTTCCACCCCCTTTTTTCTGTAACCTGACAAGGAGTGAAATCCAGAGGTCCAGGAATCATAGCTACCACCTTGACCAGTAGTGAACATAATACACATTTTAGGCTTTTTTTGATGGAGTGGAGTGATGGAACCTTATTGGATTATTTCCCCAAAGTTAGAAAAAAATGTACGACGAGAATGGAGAGTTGCTGATCCTAGAAGACAGAATGATGTTTTCTTTTTAAATATGTAGTTTCCGGTTCCCCGCTTTCTAAACTTTAAGACTATTTTCACAGAACTGGGAGTGGAATTGCAGGTACTACAAAGGAGTTGGTTTCTTATCAAACCAAGGGTAGAAACTGTTCTCAAGGAAGCGTGCAGATGGCTAATTGTGTCATCTGCACACTTCCTGATGCACAAATACCTATTTTTTAAAAATGGGATAGAGTTTGTTTGATTTTGGTCACTGTCGTAAACTTACATTAATGATCATTCTCAAATTGGAAGGGTTCTCCTCCCCCTCCCCCAAATCCGTAATATTTAATTGGTAGGGAACAGAAAGGAGGTACTTTTAAAACATATAGAGTACATTTCTATACAACACCAAGACTGTTCGAAGAGAATTTCTTCAATTGCAGCTTGTGGAGAGTCACCAGCGTGTAGTAAACAGCACTCTCATTTTTACAAAGGATGAGGAAAAATGGGGAAGTCTATTCCCTATCTACTGGTCATAAGTCTCTGGTAGCCTTAATTTGGACATCAAGAATCACTCATTTCTATGTTTTAAACATTTTTTACATGTAAACTGAGAAATTGGTTCTAATAACATCTCCACCAAGAGCAGAAATAATGGTTATATGGTTAAGGGTAACTAAATTGCTTCTAATTGTCCCCCCAGCACAGAGTTTGCCCCTCCCCCCAGCCCAGCAACCCAATGGCAGCTCTTCTCTCTTCCCCCAGCACAGTTCACCCCCCCTTCTGCCCTGCAGTCCAATGGGTGTGCTTCCTCTCTCCCCCCCAGCACAGTTTGTCCTGTTGCAATAAAAACTGGTCTAGGTTAAGACAGTGCTGGCTAACATGGTGTTTTCTAGATGCTGTTGCATTCAAATTCCTATCTCCTCCCCACCCCTGCCTGGCTACTGTGGATGATGGGATTAGTAGTTAAGCATCTGGAGGCAGGGGACTGCAGTGGTTCAAGTAGTTAAGATGCTGACTGGAAGGGCAGCAGTTTTGATACCTGAGTACTGCACAAATGGAGTGGGCTCCCATCTCTGTCCCAGCTCCTACCAACCTAGCAGTTCAAAAGCAAGAAATTGCACTTCCCACTTCGGGGGGAAGGTAAACAGCATTCCACGCGCTCTGGGTTTTGAGTCATGTCTGCCACATGACCACAGAAATGTCTGCAGACCGGTGATGGGATGTAACAGGTTCTCACCAGCTCTCCAGAACCGGTAGTAACTTTCCCCAGTGTCCCGGAGAACCGGTTGCAGCTTTTGGGGGGAACCACCTTTGGGGCTTACCTTTTCACTGGTTCCCCCACTGTGCATGCGCGCCAATGAACTCACCACAAGATGTGCATGCACACCTACAGTGCTTGGTACGTATGCACGGCCTCCTTGCTGTCCTCCCAAGCGGGGAGGAGGAAGAGAAGCTGCTAGTCTGAAGCTCCCTATAGCCTGCTCCTCTATATATCCTAGAGAACTGGTTAGGCAAAGACTTAGTACCTAACTTCTTTAACTGTTGAAAAGTTGAAAAGTGCCAAAATAAAGCCATCTTGTGGTGAGTTCATTCTGTATTTTCCTTCCATCTGACCTAGTGTGAGAAAGATTAGCCAGAATAACCTTTAAGCTCTGGTTTAAAAGCTCAGGTTGATTTGTGTTGTGTTGTATTTTAATGTATTTATTTAATTTATTTAGAGATTTGTCTGGTGGATGGGTGGGTTGAAGTGTGTGTGTGTGCTTATTTTTATTTAATTTTTTATTATTTTTTAATTTGTTTTCTTTGGTCCTGCCCACATCATGATGTCATGACATTGGCTCTGCCCATGATGTCATGATGTTAGCTCCGCCCACACTGTGATGATGGGGTAGTAAAATTTTTGACATCCCACCACTGCTGCAGACTCAAACAGAGCTAGCTCTTTGCCTATAAACAGATGAGCACTGAACCCTAGAGTCGGATACGACTAGGTTTCAAGCAGGGGTGACCTATCTGGAGGTAGGGCAGTCGCAAAACCTGATTTGCAAGCTACCATAGGTTCGTACGGTCCCCTCTGTGTGTGTGTGACAAACCCGCAAAGGACAGAGACCAAGCTTCCCCTTGGCTTGCAAACCACCCGTGTCAGGGAACGGATTTTGTTGGGGGGCCAAATGCTAATTACTTTGCGAACCGCCCAGAGCACTAAGCGCTATGGGCAGTGATGGGATGTAACAGGTTCTCACCAGCACTCCAGAACCGGTAGTAACTTTTCCCAGTGTCCCGGAGAACCGGTAGCAGCTTTTGGGGGGAACCACCTTCAGGGCTTACCTTTTCACTGGTTCCACCACTGTTCATGCGCGCCAAGCGCTGAAGCTCTCTATAGCCTACTCCCCAGGGTAAGTGACTAACCTTTGGATGTAGTGTGTCTGTGTGTATTTTAATGTGTATTTAATACCTTTACCTATATGACGTACTACCACAGTTCCTAAAAAGGCCTGGCAGCCTGGCTTGGGGTTTTTAAGCAAAGTCTTGGAGTTACCTCATCAATAAGCTACACCTGTGCTGTTCCAATTGCTGTTCCAATTGGAGAACCCTTAAGGAAGAACAGCTGTTTTACATTTACAATAAGGCATATTATCCTAGAGAACTGGTTAGGCAAAGATTTAGTACCTAACTTCTTTATCTGTTAAAAAGTTGAAAAGTGCCAAAATGAAGCCATCTTGTGGTGAGTTCATTCTGTAGTTCCTTCCATCTGACCTAGTGTGAGAAATATTAGCCAGAATAAGCTTTAAGCTCTGGTTTAAAAGCTCTATTTGATTTGTGTTTGGGGTGGATGGGTGGGTGTTTGGGTGGCTGGCTGTATTTTAATTTTTTTTTAATTTATTTAATTTATTTACAGGTTTGTGTTGTGGGTGGTGGGTGGGTTGAGGGGTGTGTGCGTGTGCTTACTTTATTTTATTATTATTTTGTATTTTATTTTTCTTTGGCCCCGCCCATGACATTATGACATCATTATGTTAGCTCCGCCCACAGTGTGATGACATCACGGTGGGGTAGTAAAAATTTTTGACATCCCACCACTGGCTATGGGGCGGTAATAATAATAATATAATAAATGTTGTTGTTACTGATTATTATTATTATTTCGTGCCGGAAATTCTAGGTTGAAACGATTTTTAGAGACGTCTAATTACTGCTGCTAATTGCCATCTCTCCATGAGCTGCGCCACAGAAGGCTCCCCTCCGCCTTCTGAAGGCACCATCCTTCCCGCGTGCGACATGCTCAGGGACGCGATAATAAGACACGCGTCCCGTCCCGTCCCTTTCACACGAGACAGGGACTGACGGCAGGGTGGGCGGCAGGCGGGCGGAGGTTTCCCCCTTCTTCCCGCCCGCCCATTTTCCGCGGTTTCCGGGCGGGCAGGAAGCGGCGCTGCGGGGCGGCTCCCTGGGCGAGGCGGTGCCGACCGTGCCGTGCCGGTAGCCATGGCTGTGCCGGGCGGGAGCTCGGCCTTGACGGTCACGGTCACCTACGGTAAGAGCCGGGCGCGCCCAGCCACCCCGGGCGAGGCGGGGAAGCGCTGAGGCGAGCGGGAGGGTGGAGCGGGCGGGAAGCGGCCCCGGCATTGGCTTCAGCGCACGGAGGGTGTCGTCATCATCATCATCATCATCATCAGTCTTTATTGTACATGGCCAAAAAGGCCTTTGCAAAGCAGAATATGCCTTAAAACATTTTGTAAACATTCTCCTAAAATACAACCAGGTATAATCCTCTGACAGCTTGCGAAAAAACACCATTCAGTAGTGTAATCATTAATGACCCTTTATAAAATAGGGCCACAGTTTCCAAGCTGCCAAAGCACATTGAGCAACAGTATATAGATCCGTGGTGCCCAAATTGTGGACCAGATCCAGCTCCCCCCCCCCCACGCCCATTCATTCAGCCCACAAAGCCCTCGTCGCTCCTGGAAGCGGAAGTAAGACACGCCCTTCCGCTTCCGGGAGCGATGGGGGCTTTGCAGGCCGGACGCAGTGGTGGGATGTCAAAAATTTTACTACCCCACCGTGACGTCATCACGGTGTGGGCGGAGCTAACATCATGATGTCATGACACCATGGGCGGAGCCAAAGAAACTAAATAAATAATAAAATAAAAATAAGCACACACACACAAACCCCTCAACCTACCCACGCACAAGGACAACAAGGAGGACAGCAAGGAGGCCGTGTATACGCACCAAGCACTGTAGGCATGCATGCACACCAAGTGCTTGGCGCACATGCACAGTGGGGGAACCAGTGAAAAGGTAAACCCCGAAGGTGGTTCCCCCCAAAAGCTCCTACCGGTTCTCTGGGACACTGGGAAAAGTTACTACCGGTTCTGGCGAACTGGTGAGAACCTGCTACATCCCATCTCTGGCCGGATGCATTGGTGTTGGGGGCTGGATCCGGCCCGCGGGCCATAGTGTCCACCCCCTGAACCATATGAACAGCCCATCACCCGAAAAGTTTGGGCACCCCTGATATAGGTATAACAAAACCTGATTATCAGCCAGCAGACTGACCACTATTTCTGCTGGGCTGCAATCCAAATGTGACTAGGCAACCGGAGTAAATCATACTCTTGGGTCATTATACAAGAGGACACAACAGTAGGTAGTGAGTGATGTCTTCAGTTTTGTTGCATTCATAGATACATAGACGCTCCTCCACAGGAACTCCATTTTATCTTCCTTCTCTGTAGGATGTTGCTTATTCTTTCTCCTCCCTTGTGGTTAATGTGCAGTCCCCATTCTTTGTTTCCGCTTTATTTGCTGGTGGACGCCCCCAAGATCTCCATGTTGTCTGGTCCATTGGGGAAGGGCATGATGGAGGTGGGGTGGGCGGGCACTAGTTAGGCCTGAGCTAGAGTCCTGTATTGGGTTTTGGGGACACCGCACCGTAAGAAGGATGCCAACAAACTGGAACACGTTCAAGAGAGGGCAACAAGGATTATCAGGGAACTGGATATGTTTAGCCTTGAAGGAGACTGAAGGTGGGGTAGGGGATATAATGGCATTTTTCAGGATCTGCTGTCAGTCATCCCAGAGTGCAGGACAGATAATAACAGGAGTCAAGTTACAGGAGGCCAGATATAAGGCGAAATACCAGGAGAAACTTCTTAACTGTTAGAGCAGTACAACAATGGAACGAATTAACTCAGGAGTTGGTGAGCGCACCAGCACTGGAGGCATTCAAGGAAAAATTGGACAACCCCGCCTCTTGCTAGCTGTCAGATTTCCTTTTATTTGTATTCCTGCATTGAATGGCCTCATAGGCCCCTATATGGACCATTTTGGTGGGAAGGTAACAGCGTTCCATGCCCTCTGGTGTTTAGTCATGCCTGCCACATGGCCATGGAAACATCTGCAGAAACAGACACCGCTGGCTCTTTGGCTTTGAAACAGAGATGAGCACTGAACCCTAGAGTTAGATATGATTGGCTTTCGAGCAAGGGAAACCTTTTATAAAGGGTTTACCTTAGGTAAGCATGGTAGCTGTACCTGTTGTTGGGAAATAAGAAGGTATGACGGTACCTATGAGTAAGTGTGAAAATATACATGAATTGTAAGAGCTGCATTATTTATCTTTGTTTCAAGAAAAGCTTTGCTTCTGAATCCCATCATTCTTGTTCTTCTTCCATGTCTAAGCCAGATGTGAAACTGTCAAAATGAAGGCATCTTTTGGTGAGTTAATTCTGCAATTCCTTTTGCCTGAACTAGTATGAGAAAGATTAGCTGGCAACACAGGGTTGCCATTACCAGGGTACGCCCGATTGTACTTCAAAAATACTGCAGTCTTCGAGGAGGCTCCCTCTGTGAATCAATGGCAATGATTTAAATGATGTGTATGTTGTGAATTCAACTAGGGGGCCTTAGGTAAAGTCGATTATTACCCCTTTTCCAAGTTCAGTGGAACCCCAGTTAACGTAATTAATGTGTTCTCTAGAATATTTCTTACAGCAAAAATTACTTTAGCCGAATTTCCCATAGGAATGCATTGAATGTAATTTCCCATAGGAATGCATTGAAAACCAAAATACATTAACAGAAACATGGTTTCCCATAGGAATGCATTTCCTCCAACCCACGAGGCCAACATGTTTATAACTTTTTCCTCTTTGAGCATGCAAAGCATACGTATTTTCAGATACAAAACGCGGCTCATTCACTGGTCTGCCAGAAACATGCACCGATGAGGATTTAAGTTTGGCCAATGACAGAGCCAAGAAGGTGGCTTCATTTTGGCAGTCCAGGGTTTGATTGGACATGAAAGAAGAAATTGTTGTATCTGCCTGCTATTCAGGATATTACTATTTAAGATTATGCTCCAAAGAATTCATCTGGGTTTATGCTGAAATATACTGGCAAAAAGTTACCCAGTATGGTATAGTACAGAGGTGCCCAAACCTTTTGGGCTGTGGGCTGGTCACGTAGTTCAGGGAGTTGGTCACCATGGCCTGGGGGCCAGATCCAGCCCCCAACGCCAATTCATCCGACCCACAAACCCCTCATCGCTCCTGGAAGTGGAAGTATAACGTGCCCACACGGGCACATTTTACTTCCGCTTCCAGAATCAACGAGAGCTTTGTAGGCCGGATGAATTTGTGTCAGGGCCGGATCTGGCCCACTGGACGTAGTTTGTGCATCCCTGGCATAATAGATAGAGCAAGGGTGCCCAAACTATGGCCCGGGGCCCAGACCTGTCCCCCAACACCAATTCATCTGGCCCATGAAGCCCTCGTCAATCCTGGAAGCGGAGGTAAAACATACCCATACGGGTGCGTTTTACTTCTGCTTCCAGGAACGATGAGGGCTTTGTGGGCCAGATTAATTGGTGTTGGGGGCCGGGGCCAGCCCCTGGACCATAGTTTGGGCTCCCTCAACCACATGACTGGTCCACTGCACAAAATGTTTGGACACTCCTGAGATAGAGTAATGGACAAGGATCCTGAAGGCCTGTGGTTGAATCCCCACTCAGCCATGGATACTCAATAGGGATGTGAAACTGGTAAAACCACACCTTAAATATCTCACTTAATTTTTAAAACCCTGTTGGGTTGTTATAAGTTGTTTCTGATTGGACAGCACATAACAACAAACTGGTGAAGGATTGCAGCCATAATTGCATCCATTGCTGCTTCTTGGAAGTGAGGTTAGGAAGAATCCAGGCAGAACACACACGCTCACACGCGCACTCACACACCAATAGGGAATGAGGTTTTGTATAAAGTCCATACCAGTGCTGAGCTGTTAGTAGATATAGTGGGTGATTCTTTTTACTTTACCGCGCTGTCAAATAAAACTTAATTTACTGAATTTCTGCTGTTATTAGTAGCATAATAGAATTGATAAGGCAAAATAATGACATTAACATATGCTGAGATCCACCTTGAGAATGACCTGAATATATTTCTCTGTTTGTTTAGGTAATGAAAAGCATAGCCTTCAGGTTGCTTCTCAGGAAGAAAATAGTCAACCAACAGTACATGACATGGCTCTCTTAATTGAACAAGTAACTGGAGTTCCAATTTCTTTTCAGAAACTGATATATAAGGGTAAGTACATCTTTATCAGCTCTTACTTTGCTCAGTTAATGAAGCAATGAAGGAAATAAGGGAGGTTAGGGTAGCTAGGCCTTGTGTGTGTGCAGTTCTTTGTTGATGAAAGAGACAATCTTCAGACAAAAACAGTGGATTTATTGTAGTAGGTTTCTTAAAGGATAATCCAGAAAAGCGTAAGTAAGCTCAGAAACATTAGTCAGTCCAAAGACAGTCCAAAAACAATCCATTCACTCTAGGTCAAGGGTGCCCAAGCTTTTCGGCCCGGGGGCCGGATAACATTTTATCAGAGGCTCCGAGGGCCGAACTATCTCTCCATGGTACATGCATCCACCCAGCCTTGCCGCCGCCTCCTCCGCCGCCACCACTAACGCCTTTGCCGCCGCCTCCTCTTTCACCGGCTCCTCCTTCGCCGTCTTCGCGGTGTCCTTTAAAAATGTCCTTTTAAAAAAATATGACAGATCCTAGAAACTCACATCCAGCTTGGTCATTGTGGCATCCAAGGAGCTGTTGTTGTGTTCCAAAGCTTCAGGTAAGTGGGATTTTAATTAGCAATGAAAAGTCATTAGCCTTAGAAAAGATCCGCTTCCTGACATGATGTCAGGAAGCGGATCTTTTCTAAGGCTAATGACTTTTCATTGCCAATTAAAACCCCACATACCTGGAACTTTGGATTTTAATTAGCAATGAAAAGTCATTAGCCTTATAAAAGATCCGCTTCCTGACATGATGTCAGGAAGCGGATCTTTTCTAAGGCTAATGACTTTTCATTGCCAATTAAAACCCCACCTACCTGAAACTTTGGATTTTAATTAGCAATGAAAAGTCATTAGCCTTAGAAAAGATCTGCTTCTGACATCATGTCAGGAAGCAGATCTTTTATAAGGCTAATGACTTTTCATTGCCAATTAAAACCCCACATACCTGGAACTCTGGATTTTAATTAGCAATGAAAAGTCATTAGCCTTATAAGAGATCCGCTTCCTGACAGGAAGCGGATCTTTTCTAAGGCTAATGACTTTTCATTGCCAATTAAAACCCCACCTACCTGAAACTTTAGATTTTAATTAGCAATGAAAAGTCATTAGCCTTAGAAAAGATCTGCTTCCTGACATCATGTCCTGCCTGGCTTCCTGCAGCCTCAGAGGGTGGGGGAACTTCAAAATTAGCGCGCATTGGGTCTCCCAATCAATTTAAAATCAGGAATTACACAATGCACAGCCATAATACTGTAAATCAATTTTGACTTCCAACTTATACCAATACAGTAATACCCCGTATAACGTGAGTATCATATAGCGCTAAAACCGTATAACGTTACAAGATTTTCAGAAAAATCTTGTATCGAATAACACGATTTTAACGTTATCCGATACAGTCGTTCTTAGCAGCAGGGTGGGTGGAAAGCTGAACGGGGTTCTCTGTTCAGCTTCCCAGCCACCCTGCAGCTACGGAGGCAAGGGCGGGTGGCTAGGGAAGCCGACAGGGAGTCCCCGTCAGCTTTCCCAGCCACCCTGCAGCTGTAGATAGGGTCCTCTGATCTCTCTGGAGCAGGCAGGGGACATGATCCAAGCTGTTTCTGGGATTCCCCGACGTCCTGAGCCAGCGCAGCAAGCCAGAATGTCAGGGTTCGAATCCCGACATTCTGGCTTGCTGCACTGGTTGAGGACGTCGGGGATGCCCACAAACAGCTTGTATCGGGTCCCCACACCTCCCTGGACCCAGCCCGGGGGGGGGGTCAGAAACCCCAAAATTGGTAAAAAAACGGACTTTTTTTTTTACCAATTTTGGGGTTTCTGACCCCCCCCCCCCGGGCGGGTCCAGGGAGGTGGGCAGACACGATCCAAGCTGTTTCTGGGCTTCCTCGACGTCCTGAGCCAGTGCAGCAAGCCAGAATGTCAGAGTTCGAATCCCAACATTCTGGCTTGCTGCTCTGGCTCAGGACGTCGGGGAAGCCCAGAAACAGCTTGGATCGGGTCCCCACACCTCCCTGGACCCGGCGGGGGGTCAGAAACCCCAAAATTGGTAAAAAAAAGGACGGTTTTTTTTACCAATTTTGGGGTCTCTGACCCCCACGTCGGGTCCAGGGAGGTGTGGGGACCCGATCCAAGCTGTTTCCAAAGTTCTCCCACCTCCCTGGAGGCTGCAGCAAGGCAAAATGTCAGGATTCGAATCCCGACATTCTGGCTTGCTGCAGCATAAAAGAGGGTGGGGGAAGTTCAAAAGTAGCGCGCATCAGCTCTAGGGAGGTCGGGACACACACACACACACACACACACACACACACACACACACACACACACACACACACACACACACACACAAATTAAAAAAAAATTAAAAAAATAAAATAAAATAATAAGAGTTCCTATACCATGTCAGGGGCCGGATGAAATGGCCTGGCGGGCCGGATCCGGCCCGCGGGCCGTAGTTTGGGCATGCCTGCTCTAGGTAATCATATTGAAGAAGCAAAAAGGCATAGTCTCACAGGCCAAGATGTTAATCCATAGACATCCAAACGTGAACTGCCTCTGCTCTCCCCAAGATAGGGATTCTACAGTCAGGTGGGGTACCTTTTAACCAATCAGGGAACAGAGAAACTTTCTCATAACAAGAGAAGAAGTTTACACACATGAAGGAAGTGTGCTCTCTAATAGTCAAAACAGCTAGCCTAGAGATAAGAGTACAGGGAACACTGAACTGAAAACAAGCTGTCTCGTGACATGTAGTCTTGTGAGACAGAGAAGAGAAATGATTTTGAGGCCTAGTTTAAACCAGGTCCTCTCAAAGCTTTGAGAACGTTAGAAAAGATGTCGTTTCATGACATGGAGTCAGTATAGTATTATAACACAAATAATATTGTAATCTTCAATTTGCAGGAAAAAATCAGCACAGTTGTCGTCTTCATTTAGATTTAAATATGTGTGAACAGCTGAGTTTATCTTTTCTGAGTAGAAGGAGCCTACCTGGAGAGTGGAAAGTATTGTAAGAACACTTGGCAATAGCATAGAACCAGACAGTCCTTCTGATCCAGAAGCATTACTCCAGGGGTGGCCAATCTATGGCCCATGGAATCATTTCATGTGGCCCGCCAGCCCCCTCACTGCTACCGAAAGATGAAAGCGACATGTTTACAACATTCGTAAAATGTGCATGCATAAATGCTGCCGTAAATGCACTCGCGGCTGTTGTAAATGTGTTTGCGACAGATGCATTTTACGGCAGCGTTTATGACGGGAGGAACCACATGACGGCTCGCTCGGCTTGCCCATGGCACAAAAAGTTTGGTCTGACACGAAGTGGTCTGACACGAAGAAAGAAACTTATTTTAAAAAGTCATCTTGTTACCTTATACTGAGAATGCATCATTATAAGTTCAAAATCATTTTTTTTCTTTGCTTATGCTGTATGAGAATAAAGTATTGCAAATGTTCATGCTTTGTTTTCTCCTCTGCCCCATCCTCCATCTCACAACATTCTATAATATTCCATAAATGGAGATTTAATGAGTCAACTCAAAGTTTCATCAATTCAAGTCTGCCTACACTAATGTGATTTACTACAGTGGGGAGTAGGATTTTGGCTAATGTGTTCTTTGATTTCAGACCCTTCCATATACAGTAATACCTGGGATAACGCTAAAATCGCATAACGCTAAAATCACATAACGTTAAGTAATCTGGGGAGGAGAATTGGATCGAATAACGTTAAGGTCCTATGGGATGGATTGGATAACAACCGCTGAAGTCTGTGCAGTTACAATGTATCTCTATGGAGCTTTAACGTTATCCGATCCATCCCATAGGATTTTAACATGCATCGGATAACACTGAAAATCGGATAACACCAAGACTTGTGGAACCAAGTTTTAGCGTTATCCGAGGTATTACTGTACCAGCAATAAATGGTTGACTTGCTGTCAAATAATTGACGTTCCTTCTTACTATTCCTCTCTTAGTCCTAGAGGGAAATGAGTTTGAAAACTCACTTAAGTGCAATTAGTAATTTTACCTTGATTAACTAGCATACTTATTTTATTTATCTAGCTTTAAGCCATAGTTAAGTGGAATTCAGCATCTGGGTGGCACTCCAGGCAATGGTTTTCAAAAGTGGAAGCAAAGGGTACCAGATCTTTCCTTTGTGGACACCTTGGAGGAAGATAAACAACCAGTGCAGTTGGGCATGATTGATGTCATATCATCACTGAAGTGATGTTACGTAAACAGATGGGTGACCTATGGTCTTGATAATAAAGTTGAGATTGAATGTTAGCAGACTTACAGATGTGTGATCAGTTGATCAAATCATGTCACTATTGCATGCTTATCATGTAGATACTTGTATCAACAATAAATCAATTTAGAGCTGATTCATTGTAGAACTTTTTGAAGAATATATATGATGCTTCTTTCCTGTCTGGGCCAGATGTGAAACTGCCAAAATGAAGCTACCTTTCGATGAGTTCATTCTGCAGTTCTTTTTGCCCGACCGAGTATGAGAAAGATTAGCCGGCTCAAGATTAGCCTGATTGTGGTTCAAAAATACAACAATCTTCAAGGAAGCTCTTTTTGTGTACCCCATATGATACTTGCAGCTTTACATAGATATGAAAAAAAAATACAGTTATAAAAATTATTTTTGGCATAATCTTTCAATCTTTGGGAATAATTTAAAACTTCTGTCATTAGTTTGTTTTTCAAACTTATAAAATAAGTGTGTGTTTTTTATTATTTCCTCATAGGAAAATCCCTGAAAGAAATGGACCAGCCATTGTCCACGTTTGGAGTGAAAAACGGTTGTAAAGTCATGCTCATTGGGAAACGGGTATGTTTCATATTATGAAGAGTGAACTACGTTATATTGCTCTTTACACTTGACAGTGGAGAATTGGTCCTGTGATGTTGTTTCCTAATGTCTTTCATCTGATTGTTTTCTCACTTGAAAGGCAGTTTGTTTAAAAGGGAATCTCATGTCTTTCCTGCCTTGAATGCAAAGAATTGTGAACAGAAGGGGATTCAAATTGTATTATTTATTTATTGATTTATTGATTTATTTATATTTGTTTATCGCCCTCCTCCCCGAAGGGACCCAGGGCGATTTCCAACAATTTTAATAACACTTTAAAAATTAAAAACTTTAAAAAAGCTTAAAAACTTAATTAAAAGCTAGTTATTATAACTTGGACATACTGGGGGTCAAACCATCCAACTGGCTGGGGAAATTGAACCATCCATTCCCCAGACCAGACCTGCCAGCCAGGTTTTCACTGCTTTCCTGAAGGACAGCAACTCCGTCTGCAGGCGTAGCTCTGTCAGGAGGAGGTTCCACAGGGCCGGAGCAGACACCGAGAAGGCCCTCCTTCTAGTGCCAGAGAGATGTGCTTCTCTGGCTGATGGCACAACCAGAGAGCCTCTCCGGTCCACTCTGGTGGGCCGGGTAGATGTCCTTAGGACGATGCGGTCTCTCAAGTAACCTGGACCACTACCATATTAAGAATTCTTGTACAAGTATCAGCCAGGAGAGGTGTTTCTGTGCCGTACCACAGTGGACAGGGAGTGGTTTTACTGTATGGAAAAGTTGGTGACTAATGAACAATTAGAACATCACACTTTTGGGCAAAAAAGACTTGGAAAACAGTTCACACAAATGAAATAACCTTTGTGTCCCATTTTGTGAAGTACCATTTTAGTAAATCAGGAATACTTCCTGAAGGATTTTCTTTTAGTAGAAGCAATTCATGCCTTGATTTTATTGGTACTTCTGTGCCTCATTTACCAGTTTGGCTTACCGTGTTTCCCCCATAATAAGAGACCACTGAAAATAAGCCCTATGCAGATTTTTAGGGGGCTCTAAAAATATAAGCTACCCCCCGAAAATAAGCCATGAAAAACCACTGCCTGCTCAGACACAGAATACACCCCCCAACTCTGCTTACAGTACCTTCCCTCTACTTACCTATTTTCTCTCCCGACTAACAGCTGATCAGAGGGTTTTTTTAAAACTAGGGAAACAAGGGGGGGAAATTCAGCGATGTAATTGGCTCTCTATGTCAGCTGACTTCCCCCTCCTTTAAAGGTATGGAGCAAGTGCATAATCTCCCAGCAAGCATTGTAGCATACACGTGCTTTGCAGGCCCAGGCAATCTCCAGGGGGCCCAAAAGTAGCTCTGCTTGAGAGAAGCTGCTAGCCCCGTGGAAGGAGGAAGAGAAAGCCAGCACGAGTGTGAAGGTAGGTTTGCTGCTAAACCTCTGCTCTGCTGGTGTTGTTTTTCTCTCTCCCCCTCAGCTTCCCTGTGCTCTTGGCAATTTGCAAGAGGCTTTGAGTTCCCTCCAAGTCTCTTGGCTGGAGCCATTCAATTTGGTGAGTTGGGGGGGGAGAAGAGAAAAAGTTTTTGCTGCTTTCATTTCCAGTTTCCCTATTTGCATGGCTAGAGCCAAGAGGCTTACAGTTTGCTTCAAGTCTCTCAGTCTAGCCATTCAATTTGGTGAGAGGGGGGGAGGAGAAGACAGAAAAAAATTTGCTGCCTCTCCAGCTTCCCTAGAGTCGAGGCTTGGGGTCTGGTTTGCTGCTCCAGCATTTCTGCGGGGCTGGTGGGGGCAGGAAGGGAAAAGGAAAGGTTGCCCTTGCTCAAAAGCCAGTCCTATCCAACTCTAGGGTGCCTCAGTCTATTCGCCATCCCTCTAAGTCAGGGGTGCCCAAACTACAGCCTGGGGGCCAGATGTGGCCCCCAATGCCAATTCATCTGGCCCACGAAGCCCTCATTGCTCATAGAAGTGGAAGTAAAACATGCCCATATGGGGGCTGCATCTAACCCCTGGGCCATAGTGACCAGCTCCCTGAGTCACATGACTGGCCCATGGCCCAAAAAGTTTGAGCACACGTGCTCTATGTGATGTAGGGGAGGTTGGGATCTTCAGCTATATCCTCCTTTAATGTTGTTGCTTGACCAAGCTCCTTCCTCCCTTCAGTTTTATGAATAAAACTGTTTTTTGTATGGTAAAAGGTTTCATTTACTGATTTTTCAAACTTTCATCTCAGCACATTTTTTCCAACTCATGATACTGTATTACTTTGCCCATTTTGATTATGCAAGCATCCTAGGAATGAGAAATCCCAGCAGTAACCTAAGGAAAAGAAAGGGTTGGTGAAGACTCAGCAGCCGTACATGGCTGCAAAAAATGGTTAATATGGTTTTTTTGTTGTTATTCAGTCGCACAGTCGATTCCGACCCTCTGCAATCCCAGTGGACCACTGTCCACCAGGCACTCCTGTCCTCCACCATCCCCCTCAACTCGCTCAGCTCTGTCCCCATTGTCTCTACAATACCATCTAGCCATCTCATTTTGGGCCTCCCCCTTCTTTTGCCCTCGACCTTTCCAAGCATCAAGGCTTTCTCAAGTGAATCCTCTCTTCTCATTTGATGTCCAAAATACTTTAGCTTCATCTTTATAAAAGAAAAATAGTTTGGACTGTAGGTCACAGGAGAGATTTTGCTTTATTGTGCACTGGTCATATTGAAGATTTCCATCCAAATTTATATTTCATAATTTTATAAATGATACAAATTGGAATAAGTTCAATAAGATGGTTGCCATTGTGGTAAGCATGAAGAAAAATAAACTATAAATGATTGTCCTGGAGGGCAGAAGGCTGAGCAAGAATTTAACAAATTCTTCGCTGACAGCTGCATTGAACATGCATTAACAGCAGGCTACCTTAACAGAAAACACACATTTAAGGACACTGCCATTGCCAAACATGAACGATTTGGTGCACTAATTGCGAAGGAACTGGAGTCAGTAAATGACCTGGAACCTCAGAGTGTGGATTTTGATGATGTTCCAGAGGATGATGACATTATTGTTATTGATTAAGTGTACAGTAAATTGTTTCATATAAAAAAAAGTTTTCCAGAGTTCTTTGTTTTGTATTGTATTTCGTTAATAAATGTTGTGTTTTTCACCAAAAAATGTGTTTTGTTTTGTTTTTATATGGAAATATAAGCCACCCCCCGAAAATAAGCCCGTGGGCCATTTCTGGCCGTTTTTGGGGGTGAAAAAAAATATAAGCCATGGCTTATAATAGGGGAAACACGGTACCATCTAGCCATCTCATTTTGGGCCTCCCCCTTCTTTTGCCCTCGACCTTTCCAAGCATCAAGGCTTTCTCAAGTGAATCCTCTCTTCTCATTTGATGTCCAAAATACTTTAGCTTCATCTTTATAAAAGAAAAATAGTTTGGACTGTAGGTCACAGGAGAGATTTTGCTTTATTGTGCACTGGTCATATTGAAGATTTCCATCCAAATTTATATTTCATAATTTTATAAATGATACAAATTGGAATAAGTTCAATAAGATGGTTGCCATTGTGGTAAGCATGAAGAAAAATAAACTATAAATGATTGTCCTGGAGGGCAGAAGGCTGAGCAAGAATTTAACAAATTCTTCGCTGACAGCTGCATTGAACATGCATTAACAGCAGGCTACCTTAACAGAAAACACACATTTAAGGACACTGCCATTGCCAAACATGAACGATTTGGTGCACTAATTGCGAAGGAACTGGAGTCAGTAAATGACCTGGAACCTCAGAGTGTGGATTTTGATGATGTTCCAGAGGATGATGACATTATTGTTATTGATTAAGTGTACAGTAAATTGTTTCATATAAAAAAAAGTTTTCCAGAGTTCTTTGTTTTGTATTGTATTTCGTTAATAAATGTTGTGTTTTTCACCAAAAAATGTGTTTTGTTTTGTTTTTATATGGAAATATAAGCCACCCCCCGAAAATAAGCCCGTGGGCCATTTCTGGCCGTTTTTGGGGGTGAAAAAAAATATAAGCCATGGCTTATAATAGGGGAAACACGGTATATCATAACGTTTTTAAATTTCTGTTTCCTTCTCCTTCTAACACTGCTTTTGCTGTTCTCATCTTATATTGATGGGTTTTCTAAAATCAGCATGCAGTTCTTGTCCAACTGCATTAACTTCTCTGTTACCTTATGACATTCTCGTGCTCCTCTTTAATATAGTCTGTATATTATATACAGTACAGACGCTGACTGGAAGGCGGGAGGTCAGCAGTTCGATTCCTGAGTACTGCAGGGCGGCATGAGCTTCCGTCTCTGTTCTAGCTCCTGCCAACCTAGCAGTTTTGAAAGCAAGAAATTGCAAGTAGATAAATAGGGAACACTTTGGTGGGAAGGTAAATAGCGTACCATGCGCTCTGGTGTCTAGACATGCCTGCCACATGACCACAGAAATGTCTGCAGAAGCAGACAGCGCTGGCTCTTCAGCTTTGAAACAGAGATGAGCACTGAATCCAGTTGGATACGACTGGCTTTCGAGAAAGGGATACCTTTACCTTACTGATAAAATGTCCCTGGTCTAGAACATTTACCAAATTCTTAAAAAATAAATGCCAGAAGAAGGAATGAAAATCATTTTTGATTCATTCTCTTCTTGAAGAGCAGGCTGTTCCCCAGTTGTAGAAATGCTTCTTCTAAAATGCTGGGTGTAAGAGCATCTAATTGTTTGAGATATTATTTTTTACTTAGTAACATAAAATAGTAATATTTATAGTAATAGATAAATAAATATCAATATTTGCTGATAGCAGTACTTGTCTTTGCTATATCTATCTTTTAACAGTGACTCACTTGGTTAAAGAAACTGAATATGGTTTAGAATTGTAATAAATAAAGACCAATCTCCTAAATTGTAGCAGTAATGAGTCTTTCAGTGTTTCTTAAATGCATATTCATATAATTCTTAGTTGAATGAAACACTCCAAGAGGCCTCATGCCATAATTAATATTAAGGTGTGCCTCTATTTTTAAATATATATACAGAAAAGTCCAGATGAAGAGGCTGAACTGAAGAAATTAAAAGATTTAGAGACATCAGTGGAGCAAGTAGCCAAGAAAATAGAGGAAATTAATAAAGAGCTTGGTGGTATTCAGAAGGTAAGTTGCTTTTTTGGTATTGTAACTTACTTTTTATTATATCTTTTAATTGTTAGTAAAACAATTTTAATTGTATGAGTGTGAATTGGAGAGTGGCTCTAAGTATTTTTCTGATCTTCTTCCTCTGTGCGCAAGAAACAGAAGAACAGAGTGTCTTTGTGACTACATTGTGGGTAAACAGGGGAAGATCTCCGTATGATTGGGCAAGTGTGCATTGGTGTGAATACAGGTATGATGAGAATTAAAAAGACTATTTGAGACTGGTGTGCATAGAGGAAGACATGGATGAGGAGATAGGAAGGCATGGTGTGAGTGACTGCGTAAGTATGGTGAGATTGGTAGACTACAGAAGGGTGAGAAGAGAAAATAAAAGGGATGTAAAGATAACATAGCCCATTATCCCACTATCACAGAACCCCGTTCACCTGATAGAGACCTCCACCCATTTAGGAAGCCAACGTAAGATCATTGCTGTTTCAGTGTATGTGAGGTTCTGCCCCAGGCTAGGAAAATCTATGATAGGTTTCAATCCCTGGTTATTGATGCTTACGAACCAACCAGATCAGGATGAGAAACCTGGGGAACATAGTGAAAAGTAGAGACATCACATTGCAAACAAAAATTCGTATAGTCAAAGCAATGGTATTTCCTGTGACAATGTATGGTTGTGAGAGGTGGACCATTAGGAAAGCTGAGTGCAGAAGAATAGATGCCTTTGAGATGTGGTGTTGGAGGAGAGTTTTGAGAGTCCCCTGGACAGCGAGGAGAACAAATAGGTCAATCTTAGAAGAAATCATCCCTGACTGTTCCTTAGAAGATCAAATAATAAAGATGAGGCTAAAGTACTTTGGACATCAAATGAGAAGAGAGGATTCACTTGAGAAAGCTTTGATGCTTGGAAGGGTCGAGGGCAAAAGAAGAAGGGGATGGCCCAAGATGAGATGGCTAGATGGTATCGTGGAGACAATGGGCACAGAGCTGAGCGAGTTGAGGGGGATGGTGGAGGACAGGAGTGCCTGGCGGACAGTGGTCCATGGGGTCGCAGAGTGTCGGAATCGACTGTGCGACTGAACAGCAACAAACTTTTCTACTTGCAAGCAAGCATAGGTAGACATCTCTGCCTTGAACATGCTTAAAACAATGACGCTTCTTCTTTACCATTCTAAGATAACAGAAACCACCTTTCACCCTTTGTCCCACCTTTTCCTCTCTCTTACCCAATAAGACTTTGACATTTCAAAGGTCCATCAAATATTCCCTTCTGTTCTCACATTCTTAAGTTGTTTTGACTTGAGGGGAAAGGAATTTGCATCTGCCCTCTTGGCCAAATTCCAAGCCTCTGATTTCTCAGAAATTCACCCCCTCTTAGGAAGGAAAGAGATCAGAATCCACTTTACCTTACAAACCAAGACTCCATTTCAACCGATTACAGGGGACTATAGTATTTTAATGTACGGGAGAACAAGTATATGAACAGGGAACAGAATAAAAAAAGAGAGGGTTTTTTAAGTGAGAGTTCAAAGAGATTCTATGTATGTGAGACAGAGAGAATGGGGAAGTACCGGTAAGTGAGGAAAGGGGGGGGGAGAGATATGCCATCTGTGTTGGGATGTTTGCAAAATGGGGAAAAGAAAAAGAGGGAAAGCCCTGTGTGGGTGGTAAAAATAAGGATGGTGCATTGAAAGTGGTGTGGAGGGTGTACAGAAAATGAATGAAAAAGGGCATGTCAGAGAGAAAGGGCAGGTGGCTTGTGTGTGGGAATAGGACTGTATGAAAACGAGACAACCAAAATTCATGAAAAGAACAGTACAAGAATGACTGAACTAAAAATATCTATGCATATAAGAAGGGAATAATTCTGGTTCGTATATAACTTCTCTACCAGTGTTAAAAACGTTCATGGATTAATTTTAGTATTTAGCAGTAAATCAAGAATATTCCCCTTCCCCCCCCCCCCAGGGTTTTTTGGCAAAGAATCTTCAAACTGAGGCACTCTGTCAGCTGGACAAGCGGATAAAGGGAACTGCTGAACAATTTATGAAAATTCTGGAACAGATAGATGCCATTGTGAGTAAATAATCAAGTTTTATGATGGGAGTTTCATTGTGTGCAATTTTTAACTTTATGACTGGTTTTATGATGTTAGCCGACCTGAGTAGGGGCGATTTCCCCCCCCCCCATGGGCGGGATATAATGGTAAATAATGATAATCAATAAATAAATCATATCAGTTTTACTAATATATATATATAGGCTTCTACAGGAAAATTCTGTTGGTTTTTATTGTATCACATCATTTGTAGTGAAGCTTTAACTTCAGAATTATGAGGCTTGTGTAAAATCCGTGGTTGGTTCAAAAAGTATGCCTGGTGAGGATTTTTAACAAAGCTATATTATTGTGGAAAGAACATCTCTGTCCCATTGAGGCATGACAATAATACTTTTGCTCCAGAATGCATAGTATTGGCAGTGTATGGAATGTACTGCTAGCTTTAGGTCTGTTGGAGTACAACTCTTATCATGCCCATGGCTTTTTATGCACTACTAGACACTCTGACACAGGAGCATTCTGACCCTTAAATTGCTGTTGCCTTGTTTTTGTTGTTCAGTCACACAGTCGATTCTGACCCTTTGCGACCCCATGGACTACTGTCCACCAGGCTTCTGTCCTCCACCATCCTCCTCAACTCGCTCAGCTCTGTGCCCATTGTGTCTACAATACCATCTAGCCATCTCATTTTGGGCCGCCCCCTTCTTTTGCCCTCCACCCTTCCCAGGATCAAGGGTACCTGTAGCATTGTTAACATAAAAATACTTTGTGTTTCTTTAATCTGATGTAAATTAGGCAGAACATGGTACTTGTTTTAATCCTTAAAGAGGCTTAAAACCATTGTTTATAAAGCGACAAAACATAAAAATAAGCAATACCAGTGGTAGTAAATGGGGAAAAGGTGATACATTCTGCATGAATGCATTACAATAAGATTGATTTTAACTTGTGCCTAACAGAACAGAGAGAGCGTATTACAATAATACCTCGGATAACGTTTACCTCGGATAATGCTAAAATCGCATAACGTTAAGTAATCTGGGGAGGAGAATTGGATCGAATAACGTTAAGGTCCTATGGGATGGATCGGATAACAACCGCTAAAGCCTGTGCGGTTACAATGTATATGGAGCTTTAACGTTATCCGATCCATCTCATAGGATTTTAACATGCATCAGATAACACTAAAAATCGGATAACACCAAGACTTGTGGAACCAAGTCTTAGCGTTTTCCGAGGTATTATTGTACTCAGATCTCGCAAGGCAGGAAATGTTTAAATCCTTCAGTATCACCAACAAGAGCCTATCTGATATATTCATTAATTCTATCACTGATAGTAGTATAATGTAAAGCTTTTGAACATCAGAATGTAAGGCCCTGGTTTATATTAGTGAAAGTGATCCTTTCTCCCCAACTATCTGTGTGACAAAATGTTAAGAGTTGAAAGGTCAAAATGAACACACTGTATTGGTGTAATCACACAGTCCATCTGGAGTCATTCTGAATGAAGAATTAGTCATCTAATTGCATTGCAAGATATTCCGTTGCCAAGCATTTAATTCTTGGTTGGTGAGACTCTGGCATAAGCACACCAAAGATTTCAAATCTATTCTCTGAACCATTTTGATTTCTAACTTTTGATGCATTGGGATAATGTATTAGTTGCTGTCAAAGGTCATAATTGTCTGTTTCTTGTTTGTCTGGTATCATCAAACTTGATTTTTAATCAAGTGTTGGATTATAGTCCTTACTGTGTGGTTCCATGACAGAGTTCTCCTTCTGCAATTATGGAGATTTTATAGTTCAAATTTGTATAGCCTTTCTCTTGCCACATTGTGGTGACTCAGGGCGGCTTATAAAATTAGTACAGTACACAAGATGATAACACAGAAAAAAAGAAAGCAACAAGAGGGAAAGGTAGTGAAAGTTAGAAAGTTCGGAGATCTCTTAATTGAGCAAAACTCATTCATGCCCTCATCAAATGTCCCGATACAACGGGCCTGTTCTAGTTGCAATTTATTACACTAAGCAACAGGATTTCAGCCATTGTAATACAGTAAAATCCTGCTTTAAGGAATTAATCCATTCTGTGGGGGTTTCCTTGTAGCAAAAATTCCTTGTTGCAAAACACAGTTTCCCATAGGAATGCATTGAAAACTAAATATTCCGTTCTGGAGGTCAGGAAAAAAAAAAGACAAAGATGCCATATTTTTTTCTGTTCAAAACTCTTCATAAAGTGCACTTTGGAATTTTTTTGCCATGTTTTCTCTACTTTATAAAGGGATTTGAACAGATAAAAGACATTTTCCCACTTTTTTCTCATCTCTGGAAGGGATTTACTGTACAGTAATTGGTTTTCACTACACTTCCTACAGTGGCCTCTAGTGGCCATCTCTGGTAATGTGCTGGATTCATCTCGACAATCAGCTGTGAGTTCTCCCAGTAACCAGAAGTGCAAAAACTCCACTTTCAAGCTGCCAAAATTCTGCAAAAGAGTGGTGAAAATAACAAAAATGGAGTGAACATGCTCTGAACATTGCACACCAGCACGGGGAGCAACCACAGCTGAGTCCGCTGTTGGAAAACCCAAAAAAATCTGACCGCGTGACAAAAAAAAAAAGTAAGCCGAGGCATCATTTTCTTGGGATTTCCTATCATGTAGTGAGTTTTTCGTTGCATAAGGTGTCCGTAAAGTGGGGTTCCACTATACTTTGGAAACATCAGATTGTTGAATGACAAGAGATGAACTCCTTGTTCAGTTAATTTATTCTACTGATAGGAGGCTACAGAGAAGATTGGGAAAAATGTTATGGGGGAAATCACCACCTTTCCACTGATAGAAGGCTTTTGGCAGTGGAGGAAACTAGTGGGACATTACCCTTTAAAATGTACTTTTAGTCGAAACTGTGATGTGCACATTGACTTCTCTAACTAGTTTGTCTTTTTGGAACTGTTAAGTTCGACTTACGTGAAACAAATAGCATGCTAATGACAAATGCACCTGAATGCGTGAAACAAATAGCATGCTAATGAGAAATGCACCTGAATGGCATTTTATCATGGAAGGCTCTCAGTAGGCTAAATGGAAGATTTGTCCTCCCTGGACTAGACCTGTTGAGGTGAATTGGACTTGTTAATTATGAGTAACTGAGATCCTATTGATTTTAACATGTCTGCCCTAGAAATGGCTAGAGTTGGGTTTAGCCCACAGTATTTTGATGTACAGTAAAACACCGGATAACGATTGGATCGGATAACGCTAAAATCGCATAACGTTAAGTAATCTGGGGAGGAGAATTGGATCGAATAACATTAAGGTCCTATGGGATGGATCGGATAACAACCGCTAAAGCCTGTGCGGTTACAATGTATCTCTATGGAGCTTTAACGTTATCCGATCCATCCCATAGGATTTTAACATGGATCAGATAACACTAAAAATCGGATAACACCAAGACTAGTGAAACCAAGTTTTGGCGTTATCCAGTGTTTTACTGTAATTGGGAAGATGTAAATAGCTAGCAGGAACATTTCTGCTTTTGAGGTAATTACATAAAGGAAGAATGATCCATGTGCTCAAGAGTTGTATTGCAAAACATAATCCAAGACCAAAATTGTTTTTTTTTAGATGTGAATACAATTTGAGAATTTTGACCGGTCATCTGCAAAATTAGCATATGGAAGAAGTATGGCAGTTATAAAAGCCTAAACAGACGCCTCAATACTGGTACTGAATTCCACTTCTGTAACAGTTTGTGGGCCCTAGTGAAAACTATCAGTTGTAGTTTGTTTAAAAAGAGGCTCAGCATTTCGTTGTTTTTTATCTGCTGTCTGCAAAACTTGGCAACAACAGGAGTTCACATTGCACATCTTAAAAGTTGTAATGTGTTTTAACTGGGCTCTTGATTTTGGTATGTCTATGCAATGATTTTACCCTTTAGCTGCTTGTTCTGTACTAGTTTAAGATTATTTATTTATTTTATTTATTTTATTATATTTATACCCCACCCTTTTCTGAGGACTCGGGGCGGCTTACAATATAAAGCAATTAAAACACATCACTTACAATCAAAGATTTAAAATTAAGGATTAAAAGATTAAAAAGTTAAATTAAAAAACCACAACAGGGAGAGAGAGGTGGGGTTATTCATAGGAGCCAACCAACCGAGCTGACCGACTGTCCCACACATGGTCCGCCAGCCAGGTCTTCACCCCCTTTCTGAAGGGCACCAGCTCTGTCTGCAGACACAATTCACTTGGCAGGAGGTTCCAAAGGGCCGGAGCAGACACAGAGAAGGCCCTCCTTCTCCTGCTAGAGAGATGAGCCTCTCTAGCTGATGGTACGACCAGAGAGCCTCTCCGGTCCGCTCTGGTGGGACAGACAGATGTTCTTGGGGTGACCCGGTCTCTTAAGTATCCTGGCCCAATACCATGTAGGGGTTTAAAGGTGATAACCAGCACCTTGAATTATTTATCTGACCGAATCTATTTTAGAATCCAGGCATACGTATTATTGAGGTTGTGTGAAGAGGCCATGCCAGATGGACTGGCTGTGAAGGCATACCTTGATCATGTCCTCAAGGCTGCAGCAGTCCATTGCAGTCCTGATATTAAATCCTGCATGTCTAGAGTTGCCATATGACCCGATTTCCCGGGATTTTCCCAGGTGGAAGCAGTCCCGGCCAGTTCAACAAAAACCATGTAAAAATCCAGGAAATAAAGGGTTAATTTCATAGAGTCACTATTCCTAGAGAGGGAAAACAGAAAGTGAAGAGTTGTCCATTGCAAAATAAGTCCCTGTCTCCTGCTTTTGTTCTTCTGGAGTGAAACAGAGGCTCAATGGGTTGCATTGCTCTTCTGCCCCCCCCCCCGCCCCCCTTAGAACTTTCTTCCAAGGGATCCTCATGTGGGATTTGACAGTGAGTCTATTTCAGTGGTGTGTGTGAAGGGGAGGGGGCTGACCTCAGGGGGAGGAAGGGTGGTTTAAAGAGTGGACCAAGCAATTTTAAAAAGGTAAAGGTCACCCTTTCTTGAAAGCCAGTCGTATCCAACTCTAGGGTTCAGTGCTCATTTCTGCATCATAGCTGAAGAGCCAGTGCTGTCTGTGTCTGCAGACATTTCCATGGCCATGTGGCAGGCATGACTAGACACGGAATGCTGTTTACCTTCCCACCAAAGTGGTCCTTGTTTATCTACAGTACTTGCAATTTTTTGCTTTCAAACAACTAGGTTGGCAGGAGCTGGGGCAGAGATGGGAAAAGAAATAAAAACAGAACCATCAAGAATCATCTTTTGCAAGAAGAATCATATGGGAAACAACCTCTTGACTACGGCTTTTTTTAAACTGATGGTAGCTGCCCGCCCTGGATGGGGATTCTGTGGGGTCTTAGAGCTGTGGTCTCCGTGACACATGCACAGTTTGAAGAATGCAGTGATGTCACATGGCTGTCCCGGTTTGGTGGGAGAGAATTATGGCAACCCTATGCATGTCTCATTTCATGCATAGGGTTCCAAGATTATACTGTGCGGGTCACTTCATGGCAAGCTGGGATCCACCTTAAACAAAATTCATGCCCATGACATTTTTCCTACTTCAGGAGAAAAATGTATTCTTGGATACGAGTTGCAGTCGATGACGACGACAACATTATAAAGACATCTAATTTTACATCTTATTTTCAGGACCAGGCAACATCTGTTTTGTTTCTGTCTTGTTTTAGATTATCCCAGAGAACTTCAGTGACTGTAAACAGAAAAAGAAAGGGCTGGTAAAGAAGGTACAGGTATGTCCTGGGCTAAACTAAATGTGTTGTGCATTTAATATAAAGATTTGGAAATGGAACATACATAATCACTGTTTTACACACACACACACACACACACACACACACACACACACACACACACACACACACACACACACACACACACACACACACACACACACACACACACACACACACACACACACACACACACACACAGAGTGAGTTGACATCTCTAGCCAAGTGGAACGTCAGTTCCTTTGACCACAAATCTTTCATCATTATGATTCAAGAGAAAATCCAGTTAGCTGGCTCAGTGGAGCATATGTCCTCACAGATCGTGTGACTGGTTACTAGTGCTTGAGACCGTAGCCATGAAGAAAGGTTCTGGGAGAAAGCACCACATACCGGTCTATTGGTCGAATGAGGAGATTGCCAAACTCCGGAGACTGTGCCACTGCACTCGGCGAAAGGCACAGCGTGCCCGAGGTAGTGAGGACTATGTGGCTCTGAGACTTCAACATTGGGAGGCCCAGGGGGCCTTGAAGAGAGCCATCAGGGACAGGAAGAACTATATGTGGCAGGAGCTGTGCAATATGGTTGACAGTAACCCATAGGGTACACTGTATAAGACGTTAATGGCTAGGTTAAAAAGCCGTACAATGATCCCACCGCCTTGCCCAGTGCTGCTGAAAAGATAGTGGCTACTCTCTTCCCAGGCCAACCAGGACTCGCCTATACTGAGGATGTGACGGCTGATCGCCACTTCTATGTGCCAACTATTTTGGAGGAGGAGTTGATCAGGGCCTGTAGTAAGATAAGGGATGCGAAGGTCCCAGGCCTGGATGGTGTCCCCAACGTTGCTCTTAAAACTGCCATCAGGTCCCAACCAGAAATCTTCCTGGAGATGTATAACATGAGTGTTACTCAAGGAATCTTCCCAAGTGGGTGGAAACTGCAGAAATTCTTCTCCTGAAAGGGAAAAAGCCGCTGGATGATCCATCATCTTATCGACCACTATGCCTCCTGGATACGGCAGAGAAGGCACTCGAGAGGATCATCTGCAACTGGATGGAGGAGTTCAGTGTAGGAGCTCGTGGATTGTCCAAAAGTCAACATGGATTCCGGAAGGTGAAATCTACCATAGATATTGCCTACAAGGCCATAGAAGGCAAATGCTGGAAGAGGTGCCAAGAAGTACTGCGCTATTGTCACCTTGGACGTGAGGAATGCATTCAATTCAGTGAACTGGGATCGTATCCTGAATTCACTTAGATTGATGGAGGTTCCGGAGTACATCAGACGCATAATCGTGAGTTATTTCACAGATTGAACCTTGATGTATAAAAAAGTCCATCGATGTTGGACTTTGAACCTATAACATCACAGGAGGTGTTCCATAAGGTTCGGTGCTCGGTCCCTTATTGTGGAATATTATGTATGACGGGGTGCTTCGGTTGCCTATGCCAGTAGGGACAAGGAAGTTGGCTTTGCAGATGATGTGGTGGTAGTGGTTGTTGCCAAACATCTGGAGGAAGTTGTCCAAACCGCAAGCGAGAGTGTTGCCAAAATTCATCAGTGGCTCTCATTAGCTGGCTCACACCTAGCAGATCATAAGACTGAGGCAGTTCTCATGACCAGTAGGAAAGCTAGGGAGACCATCACTCTTACCATTGGATGCTGCAGTATATTCTCGCAGCCGTCATTACAATATCTGGGTGTCCAGAGAGACGCCAGGCTATGCTTCGATGAGCATTTGCAAATTATGAGTGCAAGTTCCAGAGCAGTATGTAATGCATTGACAAGGATCATGACAAATATTGGAGGCCTGCGGCAGACTCGCCAAAGACACTCGAGCATTGTTAGTGTTGCTGTATGCAGCCCCAATTTGGTCAGAAGCCACGGCAGGGACATCATACTTGCGACAAATAACTTTGATATACCGTAAGAGTGCCCTGCGGGTGGCTCAGGCATTTTGAACGGTCTTGTACAATGCCGTGTGTGTCATTGCCGATATGATGCCGATCCATCTGATGACAAAGGAACGGGCGGAGATTTACTGGCGGAGGTGAGAAAATCAGGTGACGGAATTACGTGCAATTGCTACAGAAGCCAGGATAGAGAGGACAGTGCGATGTCAGCAGATCTGGGATACATTGACCAAAGGATGCTGGACTCATCGCCTCATCCTGGACATTAATGCGTGGTCAACAAGACATGGAGAGGTGGATTACTACCTCACACATCTGTTGACGGGTCATGGCTGCTTCAGAGTCTACCAACACCGCTTTTAGCTGGATAATGGTGCTTTGTGCCCCTCTGCCAGCCCATGCAGGAAGACGCGGAGCACGTGTTTTTTCACTGTCCATGCTTTGATGCAGAATGGGAAATTTTACAGAGGCATCTTTGACAACAGTTGTCTCTGGAAGACATCATCGGCGAGATGTTGAGTAGGGAGACTACCTGGGTCGCAATGTCCAATTTTGCGGCCGTGGTCATCTTGGAACTTAGTCGTGTGGAGACACTGCGAAGAGGGCAGCCAGAGGCATAGAGGAGGAGGGCGAGTAGCCAAATTGGAGGAGGGTTTTTAGCAGCCAGTCTACCCCCCTCCCCCGCGAAGTAATGCCTGACGGCGATTCCGCAGGGTGGCAGGGCATAATGGGAGGTGGTTTTAGTGGGTAAAATCCCACACACTGTGAAGCAAGGGCTCCACAGTGTCTTGAAGATTTCCACCTTCCCTAAAAAATAAAAACACCCAACAACAACATATATCTTAGAACAGCTTGATATAGATCAGTAGTTCCCAATTAGTTTTTTCTACGTACCACTTCAAGAAAGACCTCAAACTTGCGTACCCCTTATTGCAGGAACGTTAAATAAAAAATGAAATCAGGTGTATTTTATATTTATTATCATCAAAAGACATTCTAATGACAGAGAACACATGTTTCATTAATGTGACAAATGTGCACGTTGACAATGCCGAGCAAATAGGCGGAAACGGGGGCAGCCGCAATCGGATGATGCGAGACGGGGAGGCGCGGAAAAAATCGCCGCCGCGGGAGAAAGCGCTTGATGCATACGATTGACTTACCTACTGATCGTTTAATTAAATTGAATATTTTTTTGGCAATTGTTATTGCATTATTGTTTTTTAAGGATTTAATATTTTAGTTAAGAGATTGCTGCGCGTACCCCTTGATGCAATCTCGCTACCCCTGGGGGTACGCGTACCACTAATTGGGAACCACTGATATAGTCAGTCTTATTAAATACATCTGCTTGGGGTGTGTGTGTGTGTAAATGGAAAAACAATTGGTTTCCCTATAAGTTTTTGCTACACTGATTAGACACATATTTCCAGAATGTAGGTACAGTAAAACCTCGCATAAAGAGCGCCTCGCTTAGAGACTAATTCACTTAATGAGCAGAATTTTCTCTGAATGGCCGCCTTGCTTAACAACTAAAACCAACCAAAAACTCGCTGAACAACTAAATCGGTTTTTGTAATCCCCCCTCCCGCCAGAAGTCACAATTGGTCACTTACAGTGGCAGCAGTGCCGCTTTTTCTGAGTGTTTCGCTTAAAGAGCAACTCACTTAAAGAGGAATCCCGTAGAACGCATTATACTCTTTAAGCAAGGTACCACTGTACTTGGCTCTTAGAAAATGTTCCTCTAAGATTGGGGAACCTCACATGAAATCATCCAGGAAGAGCTTTATGGCAAGAACAAACATTCTTTAGGGTACACGAAAAAAATCTAATTAGTAGATGGAGTTCATCAAACAAGGAATAACATTACAGGAGATATATGGCTGTGACATTCAATCTCCCCTTTGTCATTTGAAACCCTGAATAGGCTGAGGGTCTGAGTGCCTAAATGTGAGACCAATGTACTCAACTGGGCGCCGGTGGTGGATAACAACGTATCATGTGAATGCAGAGAAATACAGATCCTGGCTCATCTGCTGGTCGTTTGAATACTTTCAGAAACACTTACCAATGATTTAATTTTGGCTGATGACAAAGCCCAAGAAGATAGCTTCATGTTAGTTTAAACCAAAGGTGCCCAAACTATGGCACGGGAGCCGGATCATGGAAAAAGTATGAAAGCAACAGTGATGTTTACAATTGTTGAGATGGAAACCATAAAGAAAGATTGCAATTCACAGTAAATAGGGGGAAATTGAGGGAGGTAATGCTGATTCCCCAGCCTAACTCCCGATTTGTAGGTTATGCTTACAACTTCGCCAAAATTTTGGATGTTCACTCTATTAGTGGCTTACTTTATTGTTCATTTTTGTTGTTGTTCAGTCGCACAGTTGATTCCAACCCTTTGCGACCCCGTGGACCACTGTCCGCCAGGCACTTCTGTCCTCCACCATCCTCTTCACCTCGTTCAGTTCTGTGCCCATTGTCTCTACAATACCATCTAGCCATCTCATTTTTTGCCACCCCCTTCTTCTTTTGCCCTCCACCTTTCCCAGCATCAAGGCTTTCTCAAGTGAATCCTCTCTTCTCATTTGATGTCCAAAGTACTTTAGCTTCATCTTTACTATTTGACCTTCTAGGAGTTGTTCATTCTATAGCAATCTAAATGTCTACTCTTGCTGCTTCTCTGTAGTAACGATCCTGTGGTTTTTTTTTTTTAATTCTTACCATAATTTTATTTTCAGGCTTTCCTTGCACAGTGTGATACAGTGGAAGGAAGTATTGGTCAAGAAATGGATAAACTACAGTCGAAGAACATGGCCATAGCAGAATGAGACATATTTTAAAGTAATTAGGAAAAATAATTGCTCTGTGAGCAAGAAGAAAAGTTTGCTCTTGATTTCTGGAGCACCTGTTTAGTGTTCAGATTTTTATTTTAACCAAACCCAGGAAGGCTGATGCATGTTGATTGTTGCTTGCTGACTGTCATGTGTTCTACTCAGATTTAAAACCCTTATTTTTTAAAAAAAGTCTGCGGTTTTTTCTTGGATAAAGTCGTAACGTCACTGTACAATCATACATGTTTCAGTTAGCTAGATGTTGTTTTACCCTATAAATCATTAAAAGCAATAACTAACTCGTATGCTATTGAGTACTGTATGTGTATGTATTTTCTGATATGGAAAAGACCTTCCAGTGGCCTGAGTTAATAGTGCTCTTATATGCCTGCATTGAAAGCTGTTGTTAGCAACTGATTGAACATTAATAACTTCCTTGAATATATTTTATATATTGTGTATAGTCCTGTATTTGTGAGGTTAATTCAGCCAATCCAACTTTGTGGTTTTTTCCTGCTTAAGAAATCCTCTCCTACTTCATGTCCTAGCTTAAGTAAGAGAAGAGGGTTTGGGGCCTGCTATAGGCATTTCAGTGTTAATTTTTCATTTTTTAATATTTATTTTATTTTATTTTTAGACTCATACCCTGCCCCACTCACCTACAGCGACTCTGGGAGGCTTACAAGAGTGCAAAATATAGTTACACAATCATAACAACATCATACATAGATCACAGGTAAACACCCCAAATACAATAAATGCACAGTAATACGATACAGTAAAACACCGGAGAACGCTAAAACTTGGTTCCACAAGTCTTGGTGTTATCTGATTTTTAGTGTTATCCGATTCATGTATACCCGATTGGGGCGGGATAATAAATGTGAACAATAAATAAATAAATAAATAAATAAAATCCTATGGAATGGATCGGATAATGTTAAAGCTCCATAGAGATACATTGTAACCGCACAGGCTTTAGCGGTTGTCACCCGATCCATCCCATAGGACCTTAAAGTTATTCGATCCAATTCTGCTCCCCAGATTACTTAACGTTATGCGATTTTAGCGTTATCCGATCCAATCGTTATCCGGTGTTTTAATGTATATATAATTTCGTACAATATACCTAAATCAAATTACAAGAAAAACATAATAACACACTACAAAAATTATACAATATCAATCTAACAAGTACAATCCTCGACACAGAGAAGATACCCCATGTTACAACACCGATTTTAACAATACAATTCATTAACCATTCTACCCAGCCCCAAATTAGTCCAAGGGTGGTTACCACGAAAAAAAATACCACCTGTCGCCGTGGCGGCCTTTAGAGCCTGGGGCTGAGGCTGGTTGCCGAGGCGCCCCCTCAGCCTGCTGCAGAAGCCTCTCGGGTGGGGCAGTAAGGAAGTCCTGTGCCTCGGCAGTTCTCAGGAGCAGGTGGGAAAGCGTCCTGGGGCCGTTTGCTGAGGCGAACCATCAGCCTGCTGCAGAAGCCTCTCATACTTAGTTCCAGTTCCTTCTCCCATGGCATGGGAGGAGTGTGTCTGTGCACTCCTATTTACCTCTGTTGGGAGCGGACTGGAGCACTGGCAGAGTCTTTCCTTTCCATTAATTGTCCAACACTCACGAGAGTGAGTGTCCCCAGTGACAGTTTTCCTGCTTGGGGGGGGGGGGGGAATGCATTCTCTGATACAAGTTGCAGTTGAGTCGAGCCTCCCATCCATCAAAATGCTGCAGCACAGTTGCACAGGGCAAGAGACAAACAGATATGAGATTACAAACATCCACTTGAAGAGCAACAGTGATGGATAAAAACCTCTTCTTGGATTATCTTTGGACACTTCTGAGAAAGGTGGTAGGATCCTGAAGTGGATTCTCTAGACAAGGTAGTATCTGACATTTCCCCCCATTCAAGATTCAGAAAGTTCCAGGGATGGGATAACCACTCAGGTTGTGTGGTTCTCTTAGAAACATTTACTTAGCTTATCCAGGAAGAGCATACAGTGTGAATAAGATCACCTTAATATTTTGTTCAAGGCAATATAAAAGTCAGACCTGAGTAATCACTTGCCTTATATTTGCATTTATATAAATCTGTACACTTTTTGCTCATGCTTGAAAGTTGGCTTCTTTTCGCTCCTTTGATGGCAAAGGAAGAGTTGGGATTCCATCCAGGTGTATAGATGCTGCTCTCTTTTTACTGCTATATGTGCTTGGAACATACATTGGTCTACTATCCTTCCACACAGAATTGCAGCCACAGTGCTCACCCAAACACTTACCATGACAGAAAAGTGCTTGGACACTAGATGACCCAAATCCTTTCTCTGGATTTGGCTTTGCTCTAAAAAAATTCCACCCTCCCCATTTAAGATTTTGCGTCCTTGAATAAAATAACGCAGTGGGAAGACTGGTAAGGTGGTTAGGTTTCCCTTGCTCGAAAGCCAGTCATATCCGACTATAGGGGTCAGTGCTCATCTCTGTTTCTAAGCCGAAGAGCCAGCGCTGTCTGCTTCTGCAGACGTTTCCATGGTCATGTGGCAGGCATGACTAGACACCGGAGTGCACAGAATGCTGTTACCTTCCCACCGAAGTGGTCCCTATTTATCTACTTGCAATTTCTTGCTTTCGAACTGCTAGGTTGGCAGGAGCTGGGACAGAGACGGGAGCTCATTCCGTCCTGCAGTACTTGGGAATCGAACTGCTGACCTTCCGCCTCCCAGGCAGCGTCTTAGTGACTTGAGCCACTGGACACTAGATGATCCAAATCCTTTATCTGGATTTGGCTTTGCTCTAAAAAAAATTCCACACTCCCCATTTAAGATTTTGCGTCCTTGAATAAAATAACGCAGAGGGGAGACTGGTAAGGTGGTTACTAATTGTGAAAGTCCATTGTGCTCTGTGAAAAAGGAATTACCCAGCAATGTAGACAATTCCTGAATAGTCTGAGTTACACTTCACAAAGAATTTTTTGGAATAGTAGCCGTGTTAGTCTGTGGTTCAGGCATATCAGAAAACAAAACAAAACAAAATAAAAAACACTGTAGCACTTTAAAGACTAACTGCTATATTTTTATTGTTAGCTTTCGTGGATCAAGTCCACTTCATCAGACAAAGTGAAACTTACAGGCATGTTCTTATATATACCAAATTCAGGGGCTCAAAGGGAGAAAGCGTGTGGTCAAGCAAGATGACAGACAAGCAAGTACAAGAATGCAGTTTCACACAGCCATTAACAACAATAGATTATTCAGATAAACTAAATGATTCCCTTTCAATCTCAAGGTTGCTGAGAAAGCCCATTATGGTCTCTGATCAACTTGTGACCTGCATCTGGGGGGGGGGGGGGGAGACAAACACCTGTACCTGGTTTCTTTCTGTTTTACTAAAGAGAATTGGCAGGAAAGTTGTAATATAAAATCATATAGCAATCGGTGTATCATTTAGTTTATCTGAATAATCTATTGTTGCTAATGGCTGTGTGAAACTGCATTCTCTGTGTTTTTTATTTTATTTATTTTGTTTTTTTTCCTGATATATACCTCACAAAGAAAGGTGCTTTAGAATCAGTGGTTCCCAACAAGGGGTACACACACAGCCCACAGGTGGACTCCAATTCCCAGAAGCCTCAGTCAGTACATTGGCTGATCAGTGCTTTGGGGAAATGACTTAGGCTTCTGGGAATTGAAGTCCAAACGCCACCATTTGGGAAACACTGAGCTACAGTATTTAGAAATAAGAAGTAAAATAATAGTGAAGAATTGGAGGGAGGTAACACCAGCTCAGGGGGGCTACAAGAAATGCAGAACAATCAGTGCAGTATTTCAGGGAAAATACATAGGATATCTCCTCATAGCCAGGTCAATTGTTCTGTAATTTCCATTGATTCAAATAAGCCAGTGGTTCCCAACAAGGGGCGCACAGCCCACAGGTGGACTTCAATTCCCAGAAGCCTCAGTCAGTACATTGGCTGATCAGTGCTTTGGGGAAATGACTTAGGCTTCTGGGAATTGAAGTCCAAACTCCACCATTTGGGGAAATACTGCTTTTAGATCATGCACGGTGTCCCCCACAACAAGCACTATGACGCAAAAGTTCCGCGACGCCGCACGGGAGCGTCATTGTGGGCGCGCCTACGATGCTGAGGGGAAAAGTGCGGGGCAGCGGAGAGGGGCTCTTGCTTCCTCCCTTCCCGACATGGCAGCCTCCAACGCCGCGGGGAAACACCGGCCCCGGCCGGCAGCGGCTGCTACGGCTGCGGTGGGGCAAGAAGAGCTGAGGCGGCTGATGCGAGCCAGGCAGCGGGAGACGGCGGCGGGGCGTAGGAAAGTGGACTCGCCCTTCGCCAGATATCCTGCGCCCGGAGGGGGGGGTCTCTCCGCTTCTCGGGGGGGCAGGTGGGAGTTTGGGCTCCTAGTGTTTTTCTTGGTTTGCGGTCCCGGAGATGTGTGTGTGTGGGGATAGTCGAGCGCTTCCCGCCTCTTCGCCCCAATTATAACCCGGGTTAAACGAGGTGGTCCATGTGGTCAGACGTCGCTATGCGTCATGTGCTGCCCAATTTTAGGTCCGCGGTGGCTTAGTGGTTAAGACGCTGAGCTCGTCCACCGGAAGGTCAGTAGCTCGAGACCCGAGTGCTGCGTGACAAGGTGAGCTCCTGCTGCCTGACCCAGCTCCTGCCAGCCTAGAAGTTTGAAAGCAAGCGATTGCAAGTGGATAAACAGGTACCACTTCAGTGGGGAAGTAAACAGCGTTCCGTGTCATGCCTGCCACGCGTCCATGGAAACGTCTGCAGCAGTGATGGGATGTAACAGGTTCTCACCAGTTCGCCAGAACCGGTAGTAACTTTCCCCCAGCGTCCCAGAGAACCGGTAGCAGCTTTTGGGGGGAACCACCTTTGGGGCTTACATTTTCACTGGTTCCCCCACTAGGCGTGCGTGCCAAGCACTTGGTGTGCATGCATGCCTACAGTGCTTGGCGCGTATGCATGGCCTCCTTGCTGTCCTCGTGTTGTGGGTGGGTGGGTTGAGGGGTGTGTGTGCGTGCGCTTATTATTATTATTATTATTATTATTATTATTATTATTATTATTATTATTATTATTATTATTATTATTATTATTTTCTTTGGCTCCGCCCACAATGTTACGACATCATGATTGTAGCTCCGCCCACACTGTGATGACATCACAGTGGGGGTAGTAAAATTTTTGACATCCCACCACTGGTCTGCAGACACAGACTCTGGCTATAAACCAGGAATCTTCAACCTTTCAAAGCCAGGGGCTGGGTCACGCTCCCTCAGACAGCTTTGGGGGCAGAAGCGTAGCGTGCCTTGGTGGGGCCCCGTATAAAAATTTGTTTGGGGGCCCTTAGGAAGGGTAAAGATTTCTCACAAAAGAAAAAAAATTGCATAAAATTAAAAGAAATATTTATTCATCATAATTATCTATCTGTCACTTTTTCCAAAATTTTTACAAACAATTCAAATTAAATATACACTCTCCTTGCCTTTTGCTTACGCATGTTGGGGGCCCCCATGGCCCGCCCGCCCTGTATAATAGATACGGCGGTAGCTACCCCCCTGTTTGGGGGCCAGATGACCATTTTGCCCTTCCTTCACCACATGGCACTTCCTGGAGTGGTGGAGGCAGTGGAGGGACACATGAAATGGTGCCGTGGGCCGCAGGTTGAGAATCCCTGCTATAAACAGAGATGACCCCCTAGAGTTGGATGCAACTGGCTTTTGAGCAAGGAAACTTTTAGCTTTACTAAAAGCAGTTTGCATACAATATCTCTTAACCACTTATTCATCAAGAAGAAGAGTTATCACTTTTCAGGATACCGAGGCAGAGTGTCATGGAGAAAGTGGTGCTTTTAAAAGTTGGGAAGGCATTTCCAGTGGTGAACCCACCCGTAAGTGAAGAAGACATGCCCCGCAATGGCCAGTCTCCAGGATGGGCCATTGTGTCTTTGTTTCAAATGTTTTCCTCTTTCCTGCAACCTTACAGAAGCTGCTCAGTTTGTTTGAAAGGCTGACTGTTATAGTGGTACAGCATTAGTGTTGATGCTGTTTTGTTCCTTTGGAAGAAAAACATGCATAGCTAAAGGGCTATACAGTAAAACCTCATATAACACTAAAACCTGGTTCCACAAGTCTTGGTGTTATATGATTTTTAGTGTTATCTGATCCTCTATGGGATCCATAGAGATACATTGTAACCACACAGGCTTTAGCGGTTGTTATCTGAAGCATCCCATAGGATCTTAATGTTATCTGATGCAATTCTTCCCCCCAGATTCCTTAATGTTATGCGATTTTCGTGTTATTCGATACTAATGTTATATGAGGTATTACTGTACTTTAATCAGACCGCTAGCCTGGTTTGTGAGAATCTGTTTCTGGAGTTGCCTTCCCTACTGTGCCTGTATGGCTTTGAACAACTTACACAATCTCAGGCACTCTTAGAAGAAAAGAACAATACAGTAATACCTCGGATAACGTTTACCTCGGATAACGCTAAAATTGCATAATGTTAAGTAATCTGGAGAGGAGAATTGGATAGAATAACGTTAAGGTCCTATGGGATGTATCGGATAACAACCGCTAAAGCCTGTGCGGTTACAATGTATCTCTGGCGCTTTAACGTTATCCGACACATCCCATAGGATTTTAACATGCATCGGATAACACTAAAAATCGGATAACATCAAGACTTGTGGAACCAAGTCTTAGCGTTATCCGAGGTATTACTGTAACTCCCTTCAGAGCAGAAGTACAGTAAAACACCGGATAATGCTAAAACTTGGTTCCACAAGTCTTGGTGTTATCCGATTTTTAGTGTTATCCGATCCATGTTAAAATCCTATGGGATGGATTGGATAATGTTAAAGCTCCATAGAGATACATTGTAACTGTACAGGCTTTAGCAGTTGTTATCCGATCCATCCCATAGGACCTTAACATTATTCGATCCAATTCTCCTCCCCAGATTACTTAACGTTATGCGATTTTAGCGTTATCCGATCCAATCATTATCCGGTGTTTTACTGTACCTTGAATATTCTGAGAAGGGTTGTGATAAGTCTGAATTGACTTGATGGTACACAATTATTCATTATAAATGTTCCAATCTGCAGGGTATTTACATTAAGTAGAACAGTACTTTATTTATTTATGTATTTTAAAAGGAAATATATAGCAATGTTTGTTAGAAGCTCAGTTTAATAAAAACATTTGCATGACAAAGTGCACTTTTTAATTTAAAAACAATTAAATGGTTTCACAACATCTATTTTTGCGAAGTTATTTTAAAACTTGTTTTGTATATCTGCACAAGACTACCATCTCTTGTTTGATGCTTGGTTAATTTTTATATTTATTTCCTTGACTGCAAATTTTACATATAACAAGGTAGGGAATTTAAGCTGCTCCTTATGCAACGTCTCTTTGAAGAGTGAATTGCTGTGGCAGACACATGTTCTTGGGAAGCAGCACAAGGAGGTAAAAGAAACATCTGAGGTTCTGTAGTATTATGTATGAAATTTTTGAAATGTTAGCTGTATTAATTGTGTTTCAAGCATGTGAGAGAGTAAACAAAACAAAAAGACAAGAAAAGTTGTGGCACTTTAAAGACTAATTTCTGTTGAGCCTTATTAATATAGTAAGGAATGGCAATTGTAATTCATATGGTTAGGGCAGGATTTCTTTACCTTTTGAAGCTGGGGACTGGGTCACACTCCCTCATGCAGTTTCAGGGGCTGGATGGCCATTTTGGCCTTCCTCTACCACATGGCACTTCCTGGTGTGGTGGAGGTGGTGGTGGGCCACATGAAATCATGATATGGGCCGCAGGTTGAGTATTCCTGGGTTTAGGGATACAGCCCTTTTAGTCATGTTTTTAAAATATACTTTGCTGTCTTTGGTCTTGAAATTAATCATGATCCACTTTGGTTGTAGTGCACCTTCTCTAAGCATGAATTAATCTGTATCTCACTCATTATTTACTTTCTCAAACTATCTGTTTCTCTAAAATTTGTTTTAATTCTTTTTGTATGTATGCAATATTACTCTTAGCCACAAGAACTGACATTTTGATACTGATGCAATTTTTCAATACAGTATAACAATATTGTGTATGTTTTGCTGTATGTTTTAGATGTCATTTTGTGACTCAAGTTCTGCAAATATTTTGCTTTAAATAAGGCATAGCAGCAGAAAATATCAACATTCTTCATATTCTAAACAGTCTTGTTTACATTAAAATGTTGAAGCTCCTTGTTTAAATCATGGTGGGTTATTGAATTATGCTCTAGTGTTACTGTTGCCTAAAATATTCTTAATTTATTTTGAGTAGTAGTACGTTAATCTGGTGGTTTAATCCACAGAAACTTGAACATTTAAAAGATCATAAGCAGACAACACAGAGCCCCATTCCTAACACCTCATCTTCTTTGAAGAGGAAAGCTGAAAATACAGATTCCCCAGAAGTGAAGAAAACAAAAGGTACCAAAAGCTGTTTTGCATTTGGAGTGTGGTCTTTCTGTAAACTCCACCCCCTTGAATGGGATATGTGTTTGTGAATTAGTTGTAGCATTCTCATTTTGATTTTTTTCTGTGCATGTTATGGTGTACCTTTAACTGCTGCAGTGGTGCAGCAGTGACCCTGGTGGAGGTGTACTCCTTCAGTAGGTTCAGCCATGCCACAAAAGTGTTGGCTAGTGGTCCGGAATGGGGATTTCTCCATTCTAGAACCACAGGCCAGCTAGGTGGGGTCGGGTAATTGCGCAATGCACCTGGCCAGTGCATTGCTCTAATATGCCCAACTTTGATATGAGCCCAGCCAGCGTTGTCATTGTATTTCAAATGGCTAAAGGGCCTCAGTCCCCTGTGCACCATCAGACACTGCTTCGTTAGGGGTAGGACGTCTTAACGGTGACAGGGTGCTAAAATCTCAAAACAGTGGGAGACGATGCTTTGATCTACCACGTCAAGCTGACGTGTGAAACACGGATCAACCAAGTTACCAGGGTATTGATAACATAAAAGGCATGCAGCTTTGACAGTAGTATAGTCAACTCAACTGGATGCTTGGTAGGTGCGATGGAAGATTGTAGTATAAATGTTGGAGGCAATCATGCATTGGCTTAGTCAACTGGTTGTGTTCCTGTGTACTATCACTTGTGGAACTACCAGTACAATGTCTACAATAGCCTTTATTAATTAGAGTTTATGTTGTAAGTACTAACCTTTGATTCATATGTCTGTGGTGCTACTATGTACAGTATTGTTAAACCCTCTGCCATACAGTGTGCTGTAATATCTTTGTAAGAACAATACAGTGTGCTGTAATATCTTGGAATTTCTCACTTGTAGCTTAAAGGTAAAGGTTTCCCTTGCTCGAAAGCCAGTTGTATTCGACTCTAGGGGTCAGTGCTCATCTGTTTCTAAGCCGAAGAGCTAGCGCTGTCTGCTTCTGCAGACGTTTCCATGGTCATGTGGCAGGCATGACTAGACACCGGAGCGCATGGAGCGCTGTTACCTTCCCACCAAAGTGGTCCCTATTTATCTACTTGCAATTTCTTGCTTTCGAACTGCTAGGTTGGCAGGAGCTGGGACAGAGACGGGAGCTCATTCCGTCCTGCAGTACTCGGGAATCGAACTGCTGACCTTCCGCCTCCCAGTCAGCATCTTAGTGACTTGAGCCACTGCAGTCCTTCACTTGCAGCTTATTAAGGCCAATAAAGGCTGCGAATTCAATAGTTCTGATGTAGAAAATCTAACTGCAGAATGAACTCACCAAAAGGTGGCTTCTTTTTGTCAGTTTCATGTCTGGCTTAGAGAGGAGGAGCATTATCATTATCACATCATCAAGGTGATATGAAGTGATAAGGCTGTGTCATACTAAAACTGCAGTTTGTGCATATTAATGGGACCACAATTTGTTAATAAAAGTAATTTCAGTTGTTTGCTGTGCCAGTGTATCTTTGAGTATCTTATCAGTTGCTTCCTTGCCATGCTGAGCTGGCAGGTTTTGCTGCTGCCAACCTACGACATGATCAAGCTTCAGCGTAAGTCTCGAAAAGAAGATTTTTCACTGATTTTAATAGCCTTCTAAAACAGGAATCAAATTAACATTTTGATGATGATGTGGCTGAAAATATGTTTGGCAGATTGCACCGAGAAGAATGTCTTCATTATCAGTGGCAGATCGCCACTGAAAACAAAAGACTACTTATCTCTGGTGTGCATGGCTTGCACATGATGACAGGAGGTTGCATGTACAGTGGAACCCTGACATACAAACAATTCGACTTACAAAAAAATTCAACATACAAATAGAAATCCTGGCTAACAAAATTAACATACAAATTTTTAATAGGAAAAATTCGACATACAAAAATAATACAGTGACATCTAGTGGCCTGTTTTGGTAACGCAATGTGTTTTCGACATACTGTCCACATTTTTTGACATACAAACAACCTTTTGGAATGGGAAAAATAGTATGTAGAGGTTTTACTGTACCTCAATATTGAAGAAGGAGGTCTTTTTCAGAGTAATCTGCCACTGATGTAATTTCTGTTGTACAGATGCCACTACAGGATTTTGGCCACTTTAAGGGTGTGTTACTGTGGATTACCCAGTCTGGCCAGGTTATTCTGCTATGGTAATAGAGTAGACCAGTGATGGCGAACCCTGGCACGCCAGCGATTCTTGAACTTCAATTCTCAGAAGCCCCGATCAGTTTGATACTGCCAGCGATTCAATGCTGATTGTCAGGCAGCGGTGAACTAACTTGACAGCCCTGAGGACTAACAGCAAATTCCACATGGAAGGGTGATAGTCCCTAAATGGCTTAAATCCCACTTGAATCCATTTTGATGGAGGGCAGCAGCTTCATCAATAGTGGCCTGGGGCTGAGGAGGACTTGGTGTACCAAAGGGGCTCAGTACTAGAAAGTGATTCATGGAATTGGATCAGTGGTATGGGTGCAACACTCCGATGCAGGAGGCAAATGGAAGGCTACCACATTACATGGTTCCCAGGACAATCTTCATGACTGATTGCCAATATTTGGAATCGGATACGGCTCAAGAAAGAGACTGTGGATTGCTTTGCCAGTAATTGTATTTTTGAACTACAATTGGGCATACTCTGCTAACGGCAACCTGGTGTTGCTGACTAATCTTTCTCACACTAGGTCAGGTGAAAGGAACTGCAGAATGAACTCGCCAAAAGGGTGCCTTCATTTTGGCAGTTTCATGTCTGGCCTAGACACGGACGAAGAAGACCGTGCTAGAAAAGTCTTTCCCTGACCCAGTCTGCAGTTCACTAAAAAAAACCAGTACAGTAAAACCTCATATACAGTAAAACCTCATATAACACTAAAACCTGGTTCCACAAGTCTTGGTGTTATATGATTTTTAGTGTTATCTGATGCATGTTAAAATCCTATGGGATCCATAGAGATACATTGTAACCACACAGGCTTTAGTGGTTGTTATCTGAAGCATCCCATAGGATCTTAATGTTATCTGATGCAATTCTTCCCCCCAGATTCCTTAATGTTATGCGATTTTAGTGTTATTCGATACTAATGTTATATGAGGTATTACTGTAATGCTAAAACTTAGTTCCACGAGTCTTAGTGTTATCTGATTTTTAATGTTATCCGATGCATGCAAAATCAGATAACACTAAGACACTAAGATGCATGCATCGGATAACGTTAAAATTCTATGGGATGCATCGGATAACGTTAAAACTCCATAGAGATACATTGTAACCATCACAGGCTTTAGCGAACGTTATCTGATGCATCCCATAGGATTTTAATGTTATTCAATCCAATTCTCCTCCCTAGATTACTTAACGTTATGCAATTTTAGCATTATCTGATGCAAACGTTATCCGACGTATTACTGTGCAGTAATACCTCAGATAATGTTTACCTTGGATAACGCTAAAATTGCATAACGTTAAGTAATCTGGGGAGGAGAATTGGATCGAATAACGTTAAAGTCCTACGGGATGGATCGGATCACAACCGCTAAAGCCTGTGCGGTTACAATGTATCTCTGGAGCTTTAACGTTATCCGATCCATCCCATAGGATTTTAACATGGATCGGATAACACCAAGACTTGTGGAACCAAGTCTTAGCGTTATCCGTGGTATTACTGTATCTTCTTTTGAGGCTTTATTCTTCCTAGCTTACTTTTTGTTTGTTGAGTCAGTCAGCTAACCGAATCCCTCCTTGTGCATGTGATTCTGCTAATAAGAAAAGTGATGTATTGCCATACATAGTATTTTTCAACTTGCTTCCATCTCTGAATTGAGGTGAGCCAAGAACAGGAGATGCAGTACAGATCTTTGAGATCTCTCAAGATATTTAGGTTCCTGTGGAGTATTTTATGCCAATAGAAATCTGTGGACTTCTTGCACAGGTGGAGCTGCCTTTTGGTATGATTATAGTAAAGGTAAAGGTTTCCCTTGTTCGAAAGCCAGTCATATCCGACTAGGGATCAGTGCTCATCTCTGTTTTAAAGCCAAAGCCACTGTTTGCTTCTGCAGACGTTTTCGTGGTCGTGTGGCAGACATGACTAGACACCGGAGTGGATGGAGTGGTTACCTTCCCACAGAAGTGGTCCCTATTTATCTACTTGCAATTTCTTGCTTTTGAACTGCTAGGTTGGCAGGAGCTAGGACAAAGACAGGAGCTCATTCTGTCCTGCAGTACTTGGGAATTGAACTGTTGACCTTCCGTCTCCCAGTCAGCATCTTAGCCACTTAAGCCACTGAAGTTTGTATAAAATTTAGAAATTTTATGGTCTCTGCTTCTTTTTAATTTATGGAGTGTACCACCTCTCTGATGACCCATGATGGTTAATGAGTAATTGCAGCTGAAATCATCTTGGAATGGAATTCATCTTAGGTGATGACATTTTGTTCTTTGGATACGACTCTCTTAATTTTCTTCTTTTTTTCCCCCTAGATCCGGGTGACCATCCACAGACTGTTCCTTCTGGGTAAGTTGGAAAAAAACTGTTAGTTTCCTTTCTTGAATTTTCCTATGTTTGATAGGGCAACAGGCAATGTTTTATTCTGTTTATTTTTCATAGGAACAGTGCAAAAGGAATGGCTTTTGAATAGAAGTTAATTGACTGTATCTCTGTGGTAAACTGTTCATATGCAGTAGGTTGCATTATTGGTTCTTTTCTACTGCAAACATTCAGAGAATTTTTTTTTATTATTTATTTATTAGTTCAAATTTATATTGCCCACTCACTGTAGCGACTCAGGGCGGCTTACAAACAATACATTACATTACAATGCAATATGTATTGTAAAATCCTTGCAGCTCAGCTGACGTTTCTGATGACAAGCAGCTCAGCCAATTGAGGCAGTTGAAAGCAACATCTGTTATAATTGCTCGTTCCTACAAAGAGATCCATAGCGAAAAATAAGATTTTGTGGTTGAAAGTGGAGTGTGCTTCTATATCATTTTGCTGCATCCAGTGATTTTCAGTTATATTCTCCCTGATTGCTACATCTGTTTACTAGATAGATCAATATGAGAACACAGAAGCTATGAGTTCAAAATGGCTAGATTTTTAGACATTGTCATCTGGGTTCAAAGCAGAAAAAAAAACCAGACTTATTTTCACCCATTTTGGGCTCTCTGACCCCCCTGCCGGCTCCAGGGAGGTCAGGGACCCAATCCGCGCTATTTCTGAAGTTTCCCCACCTCTCTGGCTGCTGCAGCAAGCCAAGACGTCGGGCATCGAATCCCATTTTCTGCCCATTTCGGGCTCTCTGACCCCCTTGGAAAGGGCAGGGGGGGATTCCACTTGTGGAATCCCCCCCTGCCCTTTCCAATGAGGCAGGCTGATTGCCCCCCTCTTCCCTTTCCTCTTCGGAAAGGGAACAGGGCTTTTTTTAAACGTCGTGTGATCAATGCATCACACAACGTGAAAAACCGGATAACAACGAGACTTGTGGAACCAAGTCTCGTCGTTATCCAAGGTGCTAGTGTAGTGAACTTGCCATTGGGATGTCTGCTGTTAAAAGGAAAAATGAAATTTTGCCTTGGGGGGGGGGGGACCTGAAATGTTTGCTTGGATTCTAGTTTGCATTGTGATTAAATCTGAACGTATTGTTTGTCTTCATCTTAGCCTGCCAGCAGATTTTTTTAGCCAAACAAAACCAGTGAAAACAGAAAAGCAATCTCCAGAAACTCCAAGCAGTGGCTTATTACTAGGAGATTATGAAGATGATGATGAGGAAATGGTTGAAGAGAAAGGAAGCCAAATCAAAGACAGTAGTGGCAAAACTTCTTTACAGCTCATGATTCCGTGTGCAGTAACTCCAGCTCCTGCTCAGAAAGTGGAAACTGCTTCTGCTTTACCATCAGGTAATTTGGGGACTCCCTAATTATCCTATGATTGGGGGGAATGGGGGATGTTGTGTTCTAAGCAGTTGATACAAATCTGAAGATTAACTTGATTTTCATTTACAACTCCTGATTTCGGTAGATATCGATACTTCATATCAAGTTCCGTAATTAGAATATTTTACTTTAAATAAGGTATAGTAGCAGAAAATAACACATTCTTCATGTTCTAAACCAGGCATGCCCAAACTACGGCCCGCGGGCCACATCCGGCCCGCGACACTATTTTATCAGGCCCCCGGAGCCCTCCCTGCTCTCAGAAGTGGATAGGGGACGAGCCTACCGAAGCGCATGGCCGTCCGGAACCACTTCCGGGAATGGGGTGGGTGAAAAAACAAGAGACGCGCGGAGAAAGAGTGGCTGGAAGGGATGAGCAGAGGGGAGAGAATTGCCTGGATACGTCATTGAAGAAATAAAAACAAGGATTGTGACTCCTCCCCTTGATGAAAGGAGCAACTCTTTCACTCAGCCCTGCCCCCTTTCGCAAGCCCTATCGGCCTCTCTTTGCACCACACCCCGAAGTGGATGGGCACGCCTCCGTGGGGGTGGAAAGAAGCAAAGTCGGACTTGCTTCTGAGTAAACACGCCCTGTGTGAGGTGAGTCGAACAAGGTTTCAACCCCCTTGCCTGAGGCATGATGGGGCCGTTTGCTCCAAGGCTCCACTATCGGGCCCCTTCCACGCAGCCAGCTACGCGCCACACACCCTCCTTTCCCCACCTAGGATTCCCTGGCAGGGTCGTGCATGGAGTCACAGCAGCTGGTTGGCTGGGATTGGCAAGGAGCTTCTCTCCCTTCCTAGTTTCCCTCTTTGTTTTCCCTCTCTTCCTCCCCTTTCCAGCTACTTTTGCTGGATTGAGTGTTTTGGTGTTTCCCTCCGCGTTTTGGTTGCTCAGCTTCTTTTCAACCCAGAGCAATCGCTTGACATGGATAGGAACGAAAACTCATTGAGGGGGGGCGGGGGAGGAAGGAGGCAGCCATGGCAATTGCTTTGTACAGGACTCTTAAGGGGGTAAATGGCAAGCACAAACTTACTTTTCAACCTGCTCCCAAAGCCTGGGAACTGCCTCGTGGTGGGAGGAGGACTTTGCAGGCACGTTGTTACTCCTTCCCTTTCTTGTTCCATCCTTCCCTCTCTTTCTTCTTCATCTTCCTTCCTATTTTTCTTATTATTATTATTCCTTCTTCCTTCCTTCTTCTCTTCCTTTTTCTTTTTCTTATTCTGTTCCTTTTTATTATCCTTCTTTTCTTCCTTCATTTTATTTTTCTTCTTCCTTCCTTCTTCCTTCCTTTCTTTTTTCCTTTCCTTATTTTCTTCTTCCTTTGTTCTTCCTTTCTTTTTAATTTTTCTACTTCTTCCTTCTTTCTCCTTCTTTCTCCTTCCTCTTCCTTCTATCTCCTTCCTCTTCCTTCTTCCCTTTCCCCCTCGTCTTCTTTCTCCTTTTCCTTCCTCCTTTTTCTTCTTCATTCCCTTGTCTGGTTTGGTTTGTCCTTTGTGTTTGTGAGGGTGAGTAGCAGTGGGGCTGGGCGGGTGGAAATATTGCAAAAAATTATGAGGCCCTCGGACAGTCTGAGAGACTTAGGGATCATATTAGATTACCATCTGACCCTGGAAGCCCAAATTTCAGCAATGTGTAAAGTTGCTTTTTCCCATCTTTATCAAATAGCTCAGTTCTGTCCCTACTTGGATGGGCAGTCCCTCATAACACTAGTTATCTCACTGGTAATCCCATGTATCAATTACTGTAATGCTGTCTACGTGGGGCTCCCCATGTTCCAGATATGAAATTTTCAACAGGTGCAGAATGCGGCTGCCAGACTGGTTACTGGGGCAAAAAAGTTGCACATATCTCCCAGTCCTGGCAGAACTGCATCAGTTGCCTGTTTTGTTCCATGTCAGGTTTAAGGTGGGTGTCTTAACTTTCAAAGCCCTAAACCAGAGATTTTCAACCTGTGGCCCATGAGCCAGATGCCCAGAAGTGCTATGTGGTGGAGGAAGGGCAAAATGGTCATCTGGCCCCTGAAGCTGTCTGAGGGAGCATGACCCAGCCCCCGGCTTAAAAAGGTTAAGAACTGCCCTAAATGGTTTGGGACCTTCCTACTTGGCGGAGTGTTTTCCCCTCAGAAATCAGGCCCACTTTACCCATTCTTCTCAGACACTTCAATTCCAAGTTCTGACTGCCAGGTTGGCTAGAAAGTCTGCTACCTGCTTTAGGGCTTTTTCGGTGACAGCTCCAGCCCTATGGAATGCACTGCCAGGGGAGCTGCATTTGATTGACTCATTAGGGGCCTTTAAGAAACAACTGAAAACCTACCTGTTTGAGGATGACACGTTTGATGGACCTTTAGCAGTTTGCTGAAGACCAAATAGGAGACCCTCCCATTGCCTTTCTGCAGGGCTATAGCCAGGATTCTTGATGTGGGTGGGTGAATATTTTTCCAGGGTGAGCAACAATGTCATACGTATATATGTGTCATATATATAAGCAGCCAGGAGATTGAGGATGGGCAAAGTGCTAACTCAGGGCGCGAAAAGCCCATCCTGGCCACACCCTAGCTATGGCCCTGCCTTTCTGTAAAAAGAGTCTGGGGTCCTCAGTCTTGATTTTGATTAGGTGGGTGGGGGTTGTCTTAATGGTGGGTTGTTGTTTTGCTTTTTTTAATGGTGTAAGCTGCTCAGAGTGGGGGTCCATCAATCAATCAATAAAATTTTGATAGTTTCTAGCATGTGTGTGGAACTGTGGTGGCTTAGTAGTTAAGATGCTGAACTTGACAACTGGATGGTCGGCAGGTCAGCAGTTTGAGACCCAAATGCTGCATGATGGAGTGAACTCCTGTCTCTATCCCAGCTCCTGCCAACAGTTTGAAAGTAAGAAACTGCAAATAAATAAATAGGTACTGTTTTGATGGGAAGGTAAACAGTGTTCAGTGCACTCCGGTGTCTAGTCATGCCTGCCACATGTCCATGGAAACATCTGCAGACACAGACAGTACTGGCTCTTTGTCTATAAACAGAGATGAGCACTGAAGCCTAGAGTTAGATATGACTGGCTTTTGAGCAAGGGTGACCAACCATGTGTGCAGTAAAGAAAGTAGCATGTTTACACCCCTTTAATTTCAAGTAACTAATTTTTTGGAATAATAGCCGTGTTAGTCTGTGGTTCAGGCATCTCAGAAAACAAAACAAAATAAACAAAATAAAATAAAAAACACTGTAGCACTTTAAAGACTAACTGCTATATTTTTATTGTTAGCTTTCGTGGATCAAGGTCTGATGAAGTGGACTTGATCCACGAAAGCTAACAATACAAATATAGCAGTTAGTCTTTAAAGTGCTACAGTGTTTTTTTTTTATTTTGTTTTGTTTTGTTTTCTGAGATGCAAGTAACTAAATTATGTCAAAGGGGGGGGGCAATTACTATTGACAGCTAAATTTCACATTTCCCCCTTTTTATTTTTGTTATATTTTATTTTTAATAAATATCTCCCCTCTGTGTGGTTGGGGGTGGGAAGCAGCAAAGTGGGACTTGCATCTGAGTAAACACGCCCTGTGCCTTTGCGAGGTGATTCGAAAAGCCCACACAAGCTGCAGTTTCAGGCCCCTCGCCTGAGGCATGATGGGGCCTTTTGCTCCAAGGCTCCACTATTGGGCCCCTTCCACGCAGCCAGCCACTCGCGTGCACCCTCCTTTCCCCACCTAGGATTCCCTGGCAGGGTCGTGCATGGAGTCACAGCAGCTGGTTGGCTGGGACTGGCAAGGAGCTTCTCTCCCTTCCTAGTTTCCCTCTTTGTTTTCCCTCTCTTCCTCCCCTTTCCAGCTACTTTTGCTGGATTGAGTGTTTTGGTGTTTCCCTCCGCGTTTTGGTTGCTCAGCTTCCTTTCAACCCAGAGCAATCTCTGACATGGATAAGAACGAAAACTCATTTGGGGGGAGGGGCGGAGTGGAGGGGAAGAAAGGGAGCAGCAGCAGTAGGCAGCCATGGCAATTGCTTTGTACAGGACTCTTGAGGGGGTGAATGGCAAGCACAAACTTACTTCCCTCTCTTTCTTCTTCATCTTCCTATTTTTCTTGTTCCTATTATTCCTTTTTCCTTCCTTCCTTCTTCTCTTCCTTTTTCTTATTCTGTTCCTTTTTTATTATCCTTCTTTTATTTTTCCTTCCTTTTATCTTCCTTCCTTCCTTCCTTTTTTCCTTTCCTTATTATCTTCTTCCTTTGTTCTTCATTTCTTTTTAATTTTTCTACTTCTTTCTTTCTTCTTTCTCCTTCCTCTTCCTTCTATCTCATTCCTCTTCCTTCTTCCCTTTTCCCCTCTTCTTTTTTCTCCTTTTCCTTCCTCCTCCTTTTTCTTCTTCATTCCCTTGTCTGGTTTGCTTTGTCCTTTGTGTTTGTGAGGGTGAGTAGCAGATCTTTTATAAGGCTAATGACTTTTCATTGCTACTTAAAATCCCAACTACCTGAAACTTTGGATTTTAATTTCCAAAAAGTACTTTGGTCTGGTACAGGAGTAATTTAATAGATTTATATACCACCCTATCTAAAGGACTCTGGGTGGTGTGCACAGTTAAAACCAATATAAAACAATTAAAAACTCTTAAAAACATAGGAGTATTACCCTACCGCTGTGCCATTTATTATCTAAAAACAAATATAAAATTTTCCCCTAAACCCCAAGCCCTGTTTTGATCAACTTGGGGGAAAAAAGCTGTTTTGTGTCAGGCCAAAGTTGGATCCCATTTGGGACTTTCTGTACAGTACAGTATTTGCTATTTGTGGATAGCAATTGCAATAGAAGGAGCAATAGCAGTGGTCAGAGTTTGATCCCCGGGTAAAAGATCTGCTTCCTGATCTTTTATAAGGCTAATGACTTTTCATTGCTAATTAAAATCCAAAGTTTCAGGTAGGTGGGATTTTAATTAGCAATGAAAAGTCATTAGCCTTATAAAAGATCTGCTTCCTGATGTCAGGAAGCAGATCTTTTATAAGGCTAATGACTTTTCATTGCTAATTAAAATCCAAAGTTTCAGGTAGGGGGGATTTTAATTAGCAATGAAAAGTCATTAGCCTTATAAAAGATCTGCTTCCTGACATGCTGTCAGGAAGCAGATCTTTTATAAGGCTAATGAGTTTTCATTGCTAATTAAAATCCCACCTACCTGAAGCTTTGGAACACAACAACAGCTCCTTGGATGCCACAATGACCAAGCTGGATGTGAGTTTCTAGGATCTGTCATATTTTTAAAAAGGACACTTTTAAAGGACACTGCGAAGGCGGCGAAGGAGGAGCTGGTGAAAGAGGAGCCGGCGGCAAAGGCGTTGGTGGTGGTGGCAGCGGAGGAGGTGGCAAGGCTGGGTGGATGTATGTACCATGGAGAGATAGATCGGCCCTCGGAGCCTCTGATAAAATGTTATCCGGCCCCCGGGCCGAAAAGTTTGGGCACCCCTGTTCTAAACAGTCTTGTTGATATTAAAATGTTGAAGCTCCTTGTTTAAATCAATATACTGTTGATGGAAGTTGTGTTGCTTTCTGTTCATGATGGATTTTTGCCCCTGAAATATCTAGAGTTATAGTAACTAGTAAACCATACTGTGTTTTTCCAGTTTATGTATTAAGAATTTAACAATTGTCCTGATGAATAAGAACTGTAATTTAATTCACCAATCCGTTTTCATCAAGAGATAGGCAAGTAAGGCACAATGAATGGTACCCTTGTTTGGCATTATTTGTTAGTGCACAGATAAATGTACAGGTTTCCTTTAGTAGAAGCCATTAAGCAGATTTTAACAGATCTGTTTTCTTGACTCTATCCTGTCATTTGAAAGTGATTTAAATTGGCATTAATTGCTAAAATAGCTGATCTTCTGTGTGTTTACTGAAGAGGCCACTGGCCCTAATGGGACTTGGCATCAAAGGAGACTGGTAAACTGCAGCCTCCAGCACACATATGAGTACCCCCTTAGGAAGCCCAGCAGGGTCTCCCAAGCTCCCTACTCTGAAAAATTTCCACTGAAAAAATGGAGCACTAGTGGTGTGGTGATTAATCTGCAGTCTTGCAACCAAAAGGTTATGAGTTTGATCCTGACCAGGACTCAAGGATGACTCAGCCTTCCATCCTTCCGAGGTTGGTAAAATGAGTTGGGGGCAAAAATGTTAATTAATTTGTGAACTGCCCAGAGAGTGCACTAAGCGCTATGGGGCGTTCTAGAAGCGTGATTGCTTTGCTCTGCTCTATAACTGCAAATCAGCACTTGTGGGGAGAGATGCTTTGCCCTCTAGACCCAATTACCTCAGTGCTGTTTAAGTGGTTAAAAGGCCTTATTAAATCTCAGAAGTATCATGTAGACCAGGGGTGGCCAAACTACAGCGCCAATGCATCAGGCCTGTGTCGCCCTAGCTGCTCACGGAAGTGGATGGGCATGTATGCCTGTGCAACCGGAAATGGTTGATGATGTACATGCACAAGCACACCTGCACCACTCCTGGAAGTGGTTGGGTATGTGCCCGTGCATGTGCAAGCATGCCCGTACCACTCCTTGTAATGGTTGGGGACGCACCCACACATGCGCAAACGCACCTGTGCTGCACCTGGAAGTGGCTGTGGATGTGCATGCGCAAACATGCTTCTGGGGGGTGGGGGATCAGGCCCGTGGAAAAAAAAGTTTGGGCACCACTGATGTAGACTCTTTGAGGTCTAAAAAAGACCCAGGGCAGATGGTGTTTGCCTCACACGGCAACCCATATTCTTCCTATACCAAAGAGCCTGATTTGTATTCCAACCAGTGATGGGATGACCCCGGTTCCATCCGGTTCTCTGGAACCGGTAGGAACAATCCCGGAGAGTTCTCCAGAAGGGGAGCCCACTTTTGAAATTTAAAATTGGAGCCAAAATGGCTCCAATTTACTGTGCATGTGCAGAAACTCAATCTGACGCATTGCGCATGCGTCAGATTGAGTTTCTGCGCATGCGCAGTAAGAGGCAGCCATTCGCTGCTTCTTTTCGCCGGAGCTGCATCTTTTTGGAGTGGCTCCGGCAGCGGAGATGGCAATGGCGGCGGCGGCGATGGCAGCCTGGGCAGGCGGCACCAGCCCTCAGAGGAGGGCACCTCCCCCGGGGCCGCCGAGCCCCCACAGGTAAGTTGAGGCCTGGCCTGCCCGGGCCATCTGCCGCCGCCGAGCCCTCCCAGGGGTAAGTGAGGGGTTTGTGTTTGGGGTGGGTGGGTGTATTTTTATTTTATTTCTTTATTTATTTTATTTCTTTAATTTATTTACGAGTTTGTGTTGTGGGTGGGTGGGTGGGGTGAGGGATGTGTGTGTGTACTTATTTATTTTATTTTATTTTTAATTATTATTTTACTTTAAGGCCCCGCCCACGACATCATGACGTCAGCTCTGCCCATGACGTCATGACATTGGCCGCACCCATGACATCCGTGACGTCATGGCGTGGTAGTAAAGAAATTGTCATCCCATCACTGATTCCAACCCCCTACTTTTGTGCAAAGGGTTTCAGGTGGTGGTTGCTGGGGGGGGGGGGGGGCTTTTGGAAGTTGTGTACAGCTCTGGAATATTTCCTTCTGGATTTGAGCCTTCTGCCGACCATGTCACCGGCCGACAATCAGTTTCTTCCTTTCCTTTCTAGCATGCCTTCCTCTTTCAGCTATTGTGCATACTGTTCCATTGGTGTCTCTTTGCTTTCAAAGCCTGTTTCTGTATTTTGTAGGCTCCTCGGACAATAAAGCTTTAGCTGCACCTTTAGTCTCCCATTCTGGCTCTATACATAAAGCAGAAGCACAGGAAAAAGTAATGGAAAGGTAACTTTTGTTCTGTATTTTTCTTCTCACATTGTATCTAAATCTGCTTTCTTTTGGTGAGTGAAAGAAACTTAAATGTTTATGGGGCTTCATGTTGATATGTTGTAATATAACTCACCGACTGGTAAGTTTGATCAGTATTCTATGATGGCTCTGGCCATTATATAGTTAAGATTGAGGATGGGTTTGTATGTTATCTCTTCCATAGAAGCTAATGGCAGAGAGCTTTTTATTTTTGAAATCTTTTCATTATACAGTAATACCTCGGATAACACTAAGACTTGGTTCCACAAGTCTTGGAGTTATCCGATTTTTAGTGTTATCCGATGCATGTTAAAATCCTATGGAATGGATCGGATAACGTTAAAGCTCCATAGAGATACATTGTAACTGCACAGGCTTTAGCGGTTGTTATCCGATCCATCCCATAGGACCTTAACGTTATTCGATCCAATCCTCCTCCCCAGATTACTTAGCGTTATGCAATTTTAGCGTTATCCGAGGTAAACGTTATCCGAGGTATTACTGTACCTACTATTCACTAATGCTACAGTGCTGGCTTTACATTTTACTCAAATAAGCAAGGTATAGTGTCATCTGCCAGCTGCAAATTACCTTTTTCTATTTTCATTCTTTGAGTATGCCTAACTTTTGATGGAATGCGTTCTGATCTTAGAAAGTTTGCCAAGGAAAAATCGTGAGCAGACAGTCAACATTGTATTGTGGGGGCCAGAGTTATGAACAACACTTTGTAGTATTAACATTCTTTCCAAAAGACAGACTTAAACATCAGCTCACATTTGTTCTTGCTATGTGCGGCTGCCTTAGAGATCCAACTAGAACTTTTTGTTCGCTTTGAACCTAAATTGAAATACTTACATTGTTGTTGAGTTAAAAGTGTTTCAACTTTTTAAAAAAGTGAAATGGTTATATAACAGCTTTGGAAATTCATTACCATGGGTAATCTTATTTTTTCTTTCTTTCATTATTCTTGATTCTCAGATATTTTATGGCAGTGGTTCTTAACATGGGGCCCACGCCCCCACAGGACTTCAATTCCCAGAAGCCTAAGTCAGTACATTGGCTGATCAGTGCTTTGGGGAATTGACTTCAATTCTGGGAATTGAAGTCCAAAAACTTAACTGTACAATCAGTGCAAATTAGTCATACTTCTTTTTAGGGTGGTTTTATGCCTTTTCTCCTTCTACCTAGACAGCATTATACTACTTTAGAACTTTAGAATTCTCCTTCTCAGTAGACTTTTTATATTTGTTGTCATATCAAGTTGAAGGCATTAAAATTGTTGCAGTGTACGTAGCTGTCGCTTTAACATTTCAGGAGAGAGAACACTGCAGAGGCCTTGCCAGAGGGATTTTTTGATGATCCTGAAGTGGATGCAAAGGCAAGTATAAATTGTTCTAACTGCAAATTAATACTTTGTGGGATTAATCCAGTTGGATGATGAATTGGCACAGGTCAACAATGTCTGGAAGGCAACAAGTTGCCCATCCATAATCTAAATTGCCCATTGGGTAACTTTTGCTTGATTGTGATCATAGAACTCAATGTAAATCTTATTGTCTCAGTGTCCTAGATTCCTACCAGTTGCAAATAGAAAGAATGACTGTTGCAAACTAAGAAAACATATGGAAGCTTTCTGAAACAGGCTATGTACAGTAAAACCCCGAGGTACAAATAACTTGAGTTACGAAAAACTCGAATTACGAAAGGGTTTTTTGGTAAATTGGTGTCCCGATTTACAAAAAACCCCAACTTATGAAAGGGGTTTGTGTAAAAAGTAAATATTTCCCTTGCTCGAAAACCAGTCATATCCAACTCTAGGGTTCAGTGCTCATCTCTTTAAAAGATGAAGAGCCAGCGCTGTCTGCTTCTCCAGACGTTTCCATGGTCACGTGGCAGGCATGACTAGACACCAGAGCGCCCGGAACGCTGTTACCTTCCCACCGAAGTGGTCCCTATTTATCTACTTGCAATTTCTTGACTGGGCTCGTTTCACCCCCCGCCTCTTTCCCAGCCAGCCCAGAGGCTTGGAAGGCACCAGGAGGGTGGGGGTTGAAGTCAGAAGAGCGGAAACGTGTGCCCGACTGCCCCAAAGGTTTCTGCTCTTCGCACTGGGCTTGTAGGATCCGAACGGGGCTTTCGGGGCAGTCAGGCGCAGCCTTCACCTGCCTGCCCTGAAATTCCCGCAGTGCCTCCCCAACCCTCCAGCCTGGCTGGGAAGGCACTGCACATCCGGAAAGAGGCTTAGCATAACCCATTGCCTGATGTGCTAGCTAGCATGAAACTTTCTAATTGGAAGAGTTTCTAAATGTTTCACTTCTATACTGTGCCACCTGCCACCGCGTTCTGCAGAATGTGTAGACTGGCTGGAGTATAATTGCCAGGCAAAATGTCAGCGAAGCATTTCCAGTAAGAAGTTCTACTGTTTCTGTGTCTTATTGAACAGAACGGGAGCTGTACATGGGTGCCTTTTGGTCTTTGTTCAGCGTTGCCGCTCTAGAAACTCTGGATGTTCTTCTGTAGTTCTATTCAAAACTCCATTTAGAATGTGCTGCTAGATTGTTCCCTTTGTTCTTAGTAGCTTTGTCTGTTTCAATATCTTTGCATCTCTGGAAGACCTCCAGTCTCCTGACTAGAGTACAGTAACTCGAATATCTTTACAGAGGCTGCCTATGTTTGGATTTCCCTCTGAATGCAGAAGTTTGGGAAACTGTCACTTGCTTTATGTTTTAATTGTATAAACAGGCTTTGAGGTCCCATTCTTAGGAGGAAAGCCAGATATAAAGCAGAAAGAGACCAGGATTAAAAATCTGATTTGACATGAACTTTTTAGGTAGTCTTGTGCAAAGTGATGCCTCTCAGTCTCAGCCCCTCATCTCATCACCTCCTCATAGAGCAGGGGTTCCTAACCTATAGCCCATGGGCCAGAAATGGCCCCAATGCCAATTCATCCAGCCCATGACACTCGCTGTTCCCAGAAGCAGAAATAAAAGATGCCCACGTATGCACAAAATAATGACGTAAATGACCTGCACAGCGTTCTGTGTATGTGCGGGCACATTTTACTTCTGGTTCCGGGTGGGAGGAACCATGTGACTGGCCCGTTCAACCGCATGACCAGCCCATGACCTGAATAGGTTGGGAACCCATGTTAGCCGCCCTGAGTCATTCTGTGAGTAGGGCGGCACATAAATGTGACCAATAAATAAAACCCATCCTAGAGAGTTAACAGTGAGTCCTCGTTCACTTGGAGATATCATTGACTTTATCTAAGAAACTGTTTATGAGGTGTTTTGGTACAATCGAATAAATGCTGTGGGTTAAAATATTCTGCTACTCTATTAGGGAATATGCTTCCTTTTTTGTTTTATTTTTTACATTTTTGGTATCTACAAGTACATTTTCTCTGTCTAGTACAATTAAAGATACTGTATATACTTCCCTCCTCTTTAATGTGTTCTCTGCAAAAAAAAATTCTAATGGGGTGGGTGGAGCATCTAATCTGAAGGTCGTTTTGTTTTTCGTGTCAGACATTACTCTGAGTTGAAAGGATTTTTGCTTCAACAATTTCCCCCTTCAGTCACTCAGAGCCTGTTTCACCTCAAGCAAACAAAAGATATCCTTTCTGTATTTCGGCATCTTAGACAAATTTCAGCACCCTTTAGCCAAGTCTTGCAAATGTGTGAGTTACCCTATTACACGTTCTCAGTGGTGGGCTGTCAAATGTTTTATTACCCCACTGTGATGTCATGATGTTGTGGACGGAGCCGACGTCATGACATCATGGTGTCGTGGGCGGAGCTGACGTCATGACGTTGCGGGTGAAGCCTAAATAAATAAATAAAATAAAATGGCTGCCCAGAACTGCGCATGCGTCAAACCTCCATTTGACGCATATGGAGTTCTGTTTTTTAGTGCACATGCGTCAAATAGAGGTTTGATGCATGCGCAGTTCGGAAATACACTTACAGAGGGGGCCGGAGAGGTGACCGAACTGGTCGCCCGGGGGTTTAATCCCCTCCCCACGACGACCCTCTCCTGATGGGTGCTGCCGGTTTGGGTGAACTGGTCCGAACCGGTAACAACCCATCCTGCACATTCTTTATATAATGTGTAAAACCATCACAGGATTTGTATTCAGCCACACATTTAATCTGAATAATGTTTTACTGGAACCATTAGTTAATTCCCTTTGTCAGAATGCTGTAGTTTATAAAATCCATATTCATTTGTATTTAGAATAGTTTTCATTTCTCAGGTGTTTGGAAATGCCAGTTTGCTCTTCATTTCTCAAATCCCTACTCCGTTTCCTTTCTCCTTGTACATTGTGTATTTACCTTGCATTGTCATCATTCAGACATGTCATATATAATCTGGAATGAAGATTTTTTTTTAGCTGATGCAGCAGTTAATTAGTTGTCTAGATGAGTTCTTTGTTCCAAAATGTCACCAACATGAGTTGAAATATGAAATCAATAATGGCAGGAAAAGCGTTGGTTAAAAAGAGAGTGCAGACTTCCATAAACAGAGGGTCTTTCTTCTTTCCTTAGGTGCGAAAGGTTGATGCTCCAAAGGATCAGATGGACAAAGAATGGGATGAATTCCAGAAAGCCATGCGACAAGTCAATACGGTGAGTTGATGTTACTTGTTTCGAATTGCTAACAAGTACTTTCAAATGCAAAACAGGAACAAATGACATTAGATTTGTTGCTTGCTTTATTTGCTCCAGTTAAATTCATTTTAATAAAGTAACTGGAGCCTCAGTGTCTTTTCCATTTTGATGTAATGGAGAAGAGGTTTTAAAACATGATGCTACACTAACAATAAAGTCATCTCCTTAATCTGCCATTGAAATGTTTAATTCTACAAGTGTACCTTGAACAGTGTACAGATTCAGTTATGAATGTTCCTATATATTGTATACAGTGGTACCTCGCTTAAAGAGCATAATGCGTTCCATGAGATTGCTCTTTAAGCGAGTTTGCTCTTTAAGCGAAACACCATTGTAAGTGACCAATTGTTGGGGGGGGGGGGAATTGTGAAGCGAGGCACTCTTTATGCAAGATTTCACTGTATTCCTATTTTGTTTTTTGTCAGCTTCATTTAAGTTCTGGCACATTTTTAATATAAAGATACCCCTGTCAGCATTTGAAAACCGTTGCTTTCCTTATAGTGTCTATTTCTGTTGCATCAGTTTTTTCAACTTTGATTTGAATATTTGTAACATTTGTGGCTTTTTGAAAAATTAACCTATGTTGCCACGGAATGGTTTTTAAAAATTAACCTATAATATAGTCCATGAAAGCAGTGCTGTGGAGTCAGAGGTTGGGATCTCAATCGCCCAGGGTGCCTCCAAGGAGAAAAACCAGCCTATATAGTCATGGGCAAACTGCACAGTCCCAGGTCAACCCTAGAACGAAGGGAATGGCAAACCACTTCTATCTAGCAAACCCAGAAAAAGTTATCATACGTCAGAATTGATTTGACGGTGTACTATTCACTATTATTATAGTCCAGTGGTGGCGAACCTATGGCACATGTGCCAGAAGTGGCACACAGAGGCCTTTCTGATTGCACATGTGTTGTCGAGGGGAAGCCCCGCCCCGCCTGGCATGGCTTCCCCACCATCCCTCTCCCTCCACCAAACAGGAGGCTGAAATCCCGCCAAGAGGCTGCGTGCGGTGAGATGGACAGACACCCCCATCTACCCTCCTAGGAAGTGGGAGCACCCGTGTGTGTGGGGTGGGTATGTCAGGAGCACCCGCAGGGGGAGCACCTACTGGGGGGCAGGCCTACCTTGAGTGGTGCATGTGTGCACGTACCCACATGACTTTGCTGAAGGCACTCAGTGTGCCTGTGTGCCATCTCCCCTTCTTTGGGCAATTGGTCTGTAAAACGTTTGCCATCACTGTTATAGTCCCTGAAAATGTAATCCTTGGATGTCACTTGAGCTTTTCACTTTTGAATTCTGGTGTTGCAGAATATTCCCCATGAATGAATTGTTGAGAGAAAACTGGTGCAGAGCAGCCATTCCTATTCCAGAATGCATTCAGTGCCGTGAAATAGTAGATACATTTTTGTGTATATTAGTGATGCCTAAGGGCTGACTCACAGTGTTCATCTTTCTGGGGCTTTCTAAGCAAGAAGGAGGGTGTGTAGTCCTCTGGATGTGGTTATGGTGGCTGGGGATGAAAGGACTTCAGTCTGATATATGGAGCACCACATATTTTCCACATCGTAGATGTTGGTGCTTCGTTTTGTTGGTTTCAAAATGTAGATTGTTGTTCAGTCGCACAGTCCAGTCCGACCCTTTGCGACCCCATGGACCACTGCACGCCAAGCTCCTCTGCCATGTATTATGATCGGTCAATGCAGATGCAGACTGGCTTTTAAAAATTCCAGTTAAGAACAAGCTAGGCTCCTCCTTAGGCAGGGATCAAGTTTGCCTTAGCTCTCGTTAAGTGGAAAACCAGCTTAGCCTTAACCGCAATGTAAATATTGGTGCTGCCCCATCCCTGAGCTACAGCCGAAGTGTAGGAGAGGGCAGATGGCCGCCAGGAGGGTGCATACAGTCCTAATTGCCAAAGGAAACCAGTGTATTTTTACTGGCCTCTATAGTTCAAGAGAGTTTGCTGAAGACAAACAGTTTCAAAGAATTTAATCTAAAGCTTAAGCTTCACTACATTTCCTACATTTTAATTACCTTTCTCCCCTCCTTGGTTAGATTTCAGAAGCTATAGTAGCTGAGGAAGATGAAGAAGGACGACTTGAGCGTCAGATTGGAGAAATTGATGAACAGATGTAAGTCACTTAAAACTTGTGTTGAAAAGGTTATTGAACAATACCGCTTCCTATAGTTACTTATTTTAACTTAATTTAACAAGTGTTTGATCTGGACAGAAGTATCAGTTCATGCCTTTGTAGCTAGTCGATATTTGACTAGTTTTCATCTAAATTTGTCCTAAATATTTTAAAAACTAATTCAGGGAAGAAGCATTCAGTAATACAGGATAAATTTTTATTTTTAAAAAATTCTTTTTAACGGATGTGGTTGTATCTTTCACCTTCAATAAATTTTGAGGATGGCATTTTAAGCTAAGTCTTAAGGGCTACATTAATAAAGAAAATTAACATGAAGTCGAAAAAGGATATCATTTTCTGAGCCAATGGGCAAAATCTTAGTACATAACTTTGTGCTGGATTAATTACACTGGGGAACAAAAAAATTTTTTTTTCTTGGTGCCTAAAATTTTTCAATTGATTTCGGGCATTTGGGGGCGGCTGATTCCGAAAATGCCATCCATTTTGATCTAGCAGCTCTAGTTCGTGAGATATCGATGATGTCATTATACATTGCTCTTATGACTACACTTGTATTTGCCTACACTTGTATTAGGAAGTGGGGGCAGAGGGGGCAAATGCCCTGGGCGGCGTGCTCTAGGGGGGCGGCATTTTGAAGCCCCCCCATTCCCCCCCCCATTTTTTTCCAAGCAAAATTTTTTTTTGCCTCCAGGCGTGCATCGAAGGCTCCCGGAGGCAGGAGGGGTGGTGGAAAAATCTTTTGGTGGTGGACAAATATTTGGGCGGGCAAAAAAAAAAGGTTGGGTGGGCAGAATTAAGAAAAAAAAATTTTTTTTTGTGGGGGGGGGGCGGCGGCAAAATTTCACTCAGCCTTGGGTGGCTTACACCCTTGCTACGCCTCTGGTTATATATGCAACCAGTATGGTTAGATTGGCCTAATGTGAATAAGCCATATCTAAAAAACTAGAGCTGATGGGGCATAACTGAAAGCATTTTTGGAATCAGTGACCCAAATATAGCCAGAAATAGGTAAAAATTGTGAGGCACCAAAATCACTGTTCCCCAGTGCTAGATTTATTCCCATTTCAGCTTCCAACACTCTCTTTTTGCTCTGAGGAAGCTTTGGGGGAAGCATTTGAAAATCAAGAATGCTGCCAAAACTGCACCCATGGCTGTCATAAACACGTTTATGACAGCTACATATGCATTTTACGGCAGCATTAGCACATCTGCGCAGGTGTGTTTTCCACTTCCGGTGGGAGGAACCATGTGATCGGCCTGATCAGCTGTCTGGGGAGAATGGTGAGGCCCACAGTGTGAAAAGTTTGGCCACCCATGGACTAATAATAGTATAATGAAATTTGGAATATAGTCATTAACAACAAGCTTACTTGGAAAATCAAAATAAAAAAAGAGTTAAAGAAAAATAAACATGATATATGATGAAATTTATTTTGAAATTGTTTTGGTAAAAAGGGAAGGCCAAAATTGCCTATAAAAATATAATGTCTTTTGGGATGAAGTGTGGGTCGCCCTAACAATTGATGTTAAAATGGAACAGATTGTACCTCTAATGATCCTTGGGTAGTGTATGTTGCTATTAATTTTGTAAGGTTTTCTTGGGTTATACTGTGATCTTGAATATATAGTTTTTATGTGTTATACACTAATACCTAGGATAACGTTTACCTCAGATAACGCTAAAATCACATAACGTTAAGTAATCTCAGGTGGAGAATTGGATCGAATAACGTTAAGGTCCTATGGGATGGATCGGATAACAACCGCTAAAAGCCTGTGCGGTTACAATGTATCTCTATGGAGCTTTAAGGTTATCTGATCCATCCCATAGGATTTTAACATGGATCGGATAACACTGAAAATCGGATAACAGCAAGGCCTGTGGAACCAAGTCTTAGCGTTATCCGAGGTATTACTGTACAGTAAAACCTCGAATAACGTTAAAACCTGGTTCCACAAGTCTTGGTGTTATCCGATTTTTAGTGTTATCCGATGCATGTTAAAATCCAATGGGATCCATAGAGATACATTGTAACCACACAGGCTTTAGCGGTTGTTATCTGATGCATCCCATAGGATCTTAATGTTATCCGATGCAATTCTTCCCCCCAGATTGCTTAATGTTATGCGATTTTAGTGTTATTTGATACTAATGTTATCTGAGGTATTACTGTACTTGGGTTTTTAAAAATGAAATTGATATTAATTAGGTATAAAGTTGAAATTGATATTAATTAGGTATAAAGTTGAGCAAGATCAGTTCGTCTAAATTTTCTTGTAGTGGCTGCAGCCATCTACTGCCAGACAAATGGGATGTTGAATGTGTTTTGAGTATCTGTGCAGTTGTTACTTGGTGGCAACTGCGTCCAATAAGCCAGCCAAGTCCCTCACAGGAAATGAACCCATGCTCTGACACATGCACCAGTAGTCAGTGCAGTGCTTAAGGTTTCCCTGTAGATGACAGCCTGTGTGAATGCGGAGAAGAACAAAATATATCCCATATGATACAATGCACAAGATGCTCTTCAATATGCACCGAGGACCTTATGTTGGCAAAAGGAAATGCTGTCGAGGTGGCCAGATATTGGGCGGTTGTCATCTAGTCCTTTTAATTCCTTTTTTGTTTGACCGTAGATCTGTTATTTTTAGCTTTGTATGTTGTTATATGCGGGTGATGCTTCTGACACGAATAAAATAAAGTGCTTAAAGTTTTTGTGATGGGCATAAGGGTTCCTTAGAAGTAAAACAATCACACTTCTCTACTGCCCCATAGTGCTTAGTGTACTCTCTGTGCAGTTCACAAGTTAATTAGCATGTTGCCCCCAACATGCTTGGTACTCATTTTGCTGACCTTGGAAGGATGGAAGGCTGAGTTCTGGTCAGGATTGAACTCATAGCCTTTTGGTTGCAGCACAGCAGTTTTAACAACTACATCACCAAGGTGGAAGATACACAGCACATGTTCCTTGAAATTAGATTGCTTTAACACAAGGTGACGGGAGATAATTCATTCACGTGCTGCTACGGTTTATGTGGCTTGTGTTTAGATAACTTTCTTCCAAAAGAACATGAAAAAAATAGCATTTATGTTTTGAGAGCAAACTCATTAAATGGATACAGTTGTTAAAACCAAGTGTCATTGTTTGCGTTGGCTGGCCCTCTTCATGCTGTTTTTTTCAAAACTCTGTCTTTTTCAGGGGGGTAAAATAACACACGTGATGGATTCTTTGAAACCTTCATTGAATGCCAAGAAACAGATCTTTGTGTAAAATGGGGAAGCGCGCAAAGGAAATCATTTTTATTTCCTCCTAAACCGTTTCTGTTTCATCCTAGTGAGTGTTTCCGGCGCGTTGAACAGCTGCGCGACCGCCAGGAAATCGTGAAAGAGACCCTGAAAGAAGCTATGAGAGTGAGAGCAGCTCAGGCAAGAGAGGAGGAAGACCTTGGCAGCGAGGATGAAGAGGAACTGCAGGACTTGCTCTCACAGGACTGGAGAGCAAAAGGAACTTTGTTGTAATCGCCTTGATGGGTGAAAAGAAACTCCTGAGTCTAAAGAACCTTTTAAAAGAATCCTGCAGGTCTTAAAACAGACGGTGAAGTATTTATAAAGTTTAGGGTTAGAAAAGGCTTGTACAGTAATACCTCGGATAACGTTATGACTTGGTTTCACAAGTCATGATGTTATCCGATTTTTAGCGTCGTCCGATACATGCATCGAACAACGCTAAAAATAAAAGCCCTGACTTCAGGGACAAACCGCTTTAAAGGCAGGCAGGGAAAGAAAGAGACCCAATCGGGTCTCTCTTTTCCTCCCTGCCTTTAAAGCCACCCCCCACCCGTAGCGGTCTCTGCGACCCTACTGCAGTCGCAGAGACTGCTTGTGTCTCTTTCCCTCCCTGTATTTAAACTACAGGGAGGGGGAAAGAGAGAGACGTGATCGGTTCTCTAGAGACCCAATCACGTCTCTCTCTTTCCCCCTCCCTGTAGTTTAAATACAGGGAGGGAAAGAGACACAGGCTCTTTCTCCCTGTAGTTTAAATACAGGGAGGAAAAAGACGTGAAATCTACACAAGATAACCTGTGTGCTTTAGTGTGTGCTGTGTATTGTTAATAGCCTCCTTCATGGAGTGTGTGTTCCTTATGGACAGGTGAACCCCTAAACAACATTGCACTGTTAGGCAGAATTATGAAACCATATTCAAAGCCTGATAGCAGCTTAATCCCTTGCATTGTTCCAAGTCCTATCATAAACTATTTGAAATGGTCCTTGGTTTCAAAAATAGATTGCTGTTTGCCACAGAGATTTACTGCTTCATACAGGCAAGCGTGAAGCACTCTTGTCACCATAAACATGATCGGTACGGTGATGTGGATCCTAACCCACTGCTCAGGCATTTGTTTTTCTTAGGCAAAAGCTTAGAGCCATGATGGTGAACCTTGACACTACACATGTTCTTGGACTTCAATTCCCAGAAGCCCAAGCCCCCATGAATCCACACGAATGGGTTTACTAAGATTCATCCAGCCTGCACCGCCGTCATCGCTCCCGGCCCGTATGCGCGTTTTACTTCCGCTTCCGGGAGTGACGAGGGCAGCGCGGGCCAGATGAATAGTAGCAAACCCATTCATGTGGATTCACTGAGGCTTGGGCTTCTGGGAATTGATGTCCAAGAACATCTGGAGTGCCAAGGTTCGCCATCCCGGGCTTAGAGATTGAATTTCACACGTCCTTTTTTGATTACTTACACACCACAAGCTCATGTTCGTAGTCACAGCTGTAATATTTTTATTTGTTTACTCAAAGATACAGGTTAATTTGTATAGTCTTGAGAATCCACATATGTTGCCTTGGATTTATTATTTTCTTAGAATTATTTAAAAGTGAGCTAAAAACAGAACTTTGTGTATTGGCTGCTGAGTTGGAGAGATGTGTTGCCCTGTGAAATATTGGCCAAATTCTTAGATATACATGTTGATCGAATACAGTTGGCATAAATCTTAAGGGGAAACTGCACAAGTTACAAAATTAGTATGGGCATATGCATGATTCAGTGCATAGCAACAGATGCATAAACTAATTTAACTTGTGCTCATTCACCAGTGAGATTTACACTAATAGTATTATGCTGGCATAAAAGCTCAGTAGAATTTTAGCCACTTTTGCACAATTTGTTGTACTTTGGGCTACTTTAATAAAATAACTTATTACAAACAAAAACAGACATGTTACTTTAGAACACAACCCTACCCTAAACTTGTCTTCTTAAAAAGTAAATGGGTATTATTCCCAGGTAAGATATTTTCAAAGGATGGTAGCCTGCCCACCACTAGCTATAATATCAGGGCAATTTGGGTGCTATAGTCAGATGTAGCATAACTGATGTTAGTATTACTAACATAAGATCTAAAATGGGCAAAATGAAAGACTGTTTTGTTTCCTAATATTGCCATGGAGCTTGCTAACCAACATTTGGAATGTGCATTGTATTAATGTTTTATCTTACAATGATATTGATTTTAGCTGACGCTAGTTTTAGCACTTGGACCTTAAGATAAATCACACTCACAGAATCATGTTCCTTTTCACTCTCACAGTCACTGTCCCTTCTCTCTCTGTAGGCCTAGGATGCTCTTCTCCTCTCCAAGGACTGGAATAGTATACAAGAATTGGCTATTGCTATTATCCTATGAAAGCTAAATAAAACCATCTTTGTTTAATAGTAGACTAATTGTGCTGCTGACAAGTGCTTTGCTAATCAGTTGCTTAATGCAGTTGTACCTCGCTTAAAGAGCATAATGTGTCCCACAGGATTGCTCTTTAAGTGAGTTTGCTCTTTAAATGAAACACCATTGAAAGTGACCAATTGTGACTTCTGGGGTGGGTGGGGACTGTGAACCCCGATTTACTTGTTAAGCGAGTTTTTGGTTGGTTTTATTTATTAAGCGAAGCGAACATTCAGAGAAAATTCTGCTCTTTAAGTGAGTTACTCTTTAAGCAAGGCACTCTTTATGCGAGGTTTGACTGTACCCATATATCTGAGGATACTAGTCTTCACCCGAAGAGTTACTTGGATTTGTACATGAGATCTGCCTCACATAAATCTATGGTAGTCTTTGATGTGCATCTAGTTCAGTAGGGTACCATCGTAGATCTAAGATTGTCTCCTTTACCCTCTTCCAGAGTGAGTAGATTGGGTTTGTATCACATCCTATTTCAAAGGGTAACTCTCCTCTAGAAAGCTGTCACTATACTCGTTATCTTTGGTGCATTAGGCTTGTTTGCAGTACCCAGTACACAAAATTTGTTTAAGCTGTCAGGATGTGTGATGCATAGTAACATTTCCAGTTTAATAGTTAAGTGAACATATTGTTAAGATCCCCTATTGGATGTAATTTTTTTTTCTCATTAAGCGCTGCTTCTTAATTGCAGTTTTTGTCAATCTTTTATTTGTTCATTGATTTCTGAACTTGATGACATCACAAAAATCATATTTGGTTAACATTTTAGTTATAAAGTTTAAAATTACAACAGCTGTATGTATCCACAATATATCCTTTTTTCAATCAGGAAAGTTTTTATTCATAAAAAAAGTCTTATTTGGTCTGTCAAATTTGCATTGAATGTACAGTGGTTTAAAATAGCTGCTGTCCATGCTTTATACAGATTAGTTGAAGCATGGCCATCTTAAAAAAAAAGAAGACGACGACGACAGCAATCCTTCTGGTGTTTGTTGACCTTCAAGATCATTAAACCAGAATAGTAATGAAAAGACATCTAAGAACAACTGTCATTACACAAGATATCGGTAAATAACAATGAGCTAAAATACTATGTTTATAATATTTTACATTATAATATTTTTGTATTATAATATCACTTCTTTTGTTTATAAATTTCTCTATATATATCAAAGCCTTATTCCTTGTATCTGAAGAAGGGGTGAAAACCATAAAGGGTTATGAGAAAGAAAAATCTAGTCTTTAAGGTACCACAGGCATCTTGTTTTTGTTGCATCAAACTAACATGGTAACCCTTAAGAATTAAAATGTAGGTCTTCGTAGTTAAGACTGACTATAAAGGAGTAATTGAGTAGTATATAAGTAAATTTTAAAAATACAACTGTGTTCTATAGTCACAGAGTAATCTCTCTTTGGCAGAAATTCAGTTGCTTAGTAAGTTGTATTACAGTGCACCACCTGCATCATTGGAGTTTGGCGAGTCAATTCCTTTGTAAGCTCCATTGGTTCAATGGGCCAACTCAAGTTGCTACTTACTTTAGTGTAGTAAGCTATGAGTAGGCCTGTTTGAATCAGTGCATCTGATGGAAGATGACTTAGTTTATCTACTTTAGAGCAATTTTCTACACTAAGCAACAGAATTTCAGCCTTTATTAGCCAAAAAAACCCAACTATGACCTTACTGTAAGGAACATGTTTGTTTACAAAGGAGGACCATACAGTGAGTCTACAGGCTACACCAGATGAAATCTAACACCATTGTATGTTCCAATGAGACCAATTTCTTTATCTACAGCATTGCTCCTAACAAGGTGGAACAGCCTGTAGGACTATTGGACTTCGATTTTGTAGTCCGTAGTAATTCCTTTCTGATAAAAGTCTTCCATAATTTATACATTTTGTGTATACATTCTGATTATTTGGATAAGCTTTTCTGTTGGTTTTCAGCCAGAGGTTTTGTGTCTTGAGTAGTAACGGAAGCAACACAGGATCTATGAAGCACAGTTGCTTAAAGAGCAAAAGTATTTATTTTGAGATACCAGAATAAAATTAGAAATGACCATTTCCTCTGTCGCTTAGTCCTTAGAAAGCATTATCTTGGGGGTGGGGGGAGCTTTGGAAAAGTCCTCTTGGGCAGCTCAAGCCCGCCTAGAACATACTGGGGAACATTACAGAGCCCCGAGGCCAGTTACTTCTGAAGAGAGCCTGAAATGCAGGAACAAAAATCAGGGGGAAACAAAATGAGGAGTGGGTGCGGTGTAAATGGGAAAATAACTGCTCACCATTAAAGAACACATCAATACAGCCAGCACATAACAGCAGCTCACTTCAAGCAAGGTCTCACATGTGTTTAGTTATAAAACCAGTTATAGTAGTTCTGCGCATTTTTACAGCTTGTTTTCAAGGACTATTGAATAACCAAGGTGCCATGACAGTTT